>JAOTQJ010146823.1:0-34122 GCA_025642045.1 Solanum sejunctum
GCCGCTGTTCGCCTTGGCTCACTTATCGGGCATGATGACCTCTACACATTACGATACATGAGTGCTTGGCTGCTATTTGCCTTAGCTCACCTATCCTATGATGTGAGTTCTAGGCCGCTGTTCACCTCGGCTCACCTATGCTACAGTTGGGACTTATGTTGGAGATCTTGGGGATTTGAAATTTTTGGTGTTATGCTGTGATATGGCGCGAGTTTGGAGGTCGCCATCCTTCCCGGCCGGTATGCATTATTTTGATATTTTAAATGAAGAATTATTTTGATGTTTGCATGTAGGTTTGACTTATATATTTATATTAAGATTATTACTCTCATTTATATTTCGTACTTTCCACTTTACATATTCAGTACGTATTTTGTACTAACCTCTTTCCTTCGGGGGGCTGTGTTTCATGGCCGCAGGTACTGACGCACAGGCTAGAGAGCCAACTTCTTAGGACCTCTGTCTACCATTGAAGTGCTCCCTTTGCCGCAGGAGAAGATTTTTGGTATATACATGTACACTTATTTCCTGTATTTTGCATTTATGTATATTCGAGGGTATGACTGGGCCCTATCCCATCCTATGACCAGTTAGAATATGCAGAGGTCTGTGGATATATGTGGGTGTGGGATATTGCATATGATATGACTACGTATGTATGAGACACTTGTTGGGCGGTTCTACTACAGTGGAGACCTTGTCCGCCCGTATATATATGTGTATTGATGTTTGCTGTATGCTGGGGTTACTGCTTGCAGGTTTGGTTAATCAGTAAAATAGAGGAAACTCTGCCAAAATTTTGATAAATTCCTTAGCTTATATAGTTGAAAATCCAGTTTAGTGTTTGTCTAGGTGCCAAATCGGCACTAATCACGATCCTTGGGTTGGGTCGTGATAGAAGATTCGGTAGTTCTAATATTGGAATGGACACAAGCTTATCTTTTAAGGTTTGGAAGCTCCTCTCATACTTATTGGTGTCCACAAACTTGGTGTTCTTTTGAGTTAATTTTGTCATAGGGAAAGCAATAGAAGAGAACCCATTCATGAATCTCTGGTAATACCATGCTAAGCCCAAGAAACTCCTATTGTCCGAAGCGGTCAACGGTCTAATCCAATTTTTATTCACATCGGTCTTCTTAGGATCCAACTTGATGTCATTCCCCGACACCACATATCCTAGGAAGGCAACCTCCTTCAACCAAAATTCACATTTTTCATATTTAGCATGTAGCCTCTCCTCGCTCAATCTTTGCAACACAACCCTCAAATGAGCCATATGCTTCTCCTCACCACGAGAATAGATCAAAATATCATCAATAAATACCACAACAAATGAATCAAGTTTGGGTTTGATGGCCCTATTCATAATTTTCATGAAGATGGTCGATTCATCGTTCAACCTAAAAGATATCACAACAAACTCATAATGCCCATATCTACTTCAGAAGGCCATCTGGTGATATCGTACTCCCTCATTTTCACTTGATGATACCTGGACCAAAGCTTAATCTTAGAGTAATGGTTATCCCCTTGAAATTGGGAAAACAAATCATCAATTGTTGGAAGAGGATACCTATTCTTGATGGTGACCTTATTAAGTTGCCGATAGTCAATACACATCCTAATGGACCTATCCTTATTTTTCACAAATAACACCAGTGCACCCTAAGGTGATTGGCTAGGCCTAATAAATCCCTTCTCCAATAAGCGCCTTAGTTGTTCCTTCAGCTCCTTCAACTTTGCCTGGACCATACGGTATGGGGGAATAGAAATCGGTTGAATATATACCAAAATCTATTTTTCTTTCAGGGAGGAACTGGGAAGGTTATTTAGGAAGACATCAAGAAACTCATTTACAACTATAACTGACTCTATGGGAAGGACTTTGGACTCCATATACCTAACCCTCACAAGATGGTAAATACACCCCTTAGAGATCAACTTATGGGCCTTAATGCAAGAGATGAACCTACCCTTGATCACCATATGATGACTCTCCCACTCAAGGATGGGTTCATTTAGGAATTAGATTTTGACCCTACATGTTCAATAGAAGCATAGTATGCATGCAACCAATCCATCCCAAGAATGACAACAAAATCAACTATGTCCAACTTAACAAGATCACAAGGCAACACTTTATGCAAGATGCAAATAGGATAACTTCTATAGAATTTTTTAGCAGCAATAGATGCACTAATAGGCGTAGACACCTCATATGACTCATGCAACAATTTGGGCTCAACATTAAACTTTTTGGAAATAAAAGGTCTAATAAAAGAAATAGTGGTACCCAGATCAATCAATGCATACACATCAAAGTCCAAGATTTTTAACATAACGATAATAACATTGGGTACCTCATCAACCTCTTGCCTACCATGCTAAGGATAAAATTGATTGTGCCTTGGGGCACTATTTTATTGGCCAGATCTCCCCAAAGGAACCACATTAGCACCTTGTGGATGAACCTCCTTTCCCTTGTTCAAATTTCAATGGCAATCTATTGCTTTATGCCCCATTTCCCCACAACAATAACAAACACCGATATTCCTCAAGCATAGGGCACCATGACCCTTATCATAATTCGGACACACATCCCTAGGAGCCACACTCCCAATACCTTGGGCCCTTGGAAAGTCATTGGCAACCCTCTTTTGAAATACATGAGAGGACCCTTGTCCTCGATGTAACCGGCTACTCCTTTGGAACTTATCCTTAAAATGGGCCCTCTTGGCCTCATAACCCTTTTTCTTCCTCAATTTATCCGATTCCATTTATTCGACATAGGTTATCAGACCGGACAAGTCCATGTTAATTATCAATATGGCAGACCAACATTCTTTACTTACTAAATCGGACACACCCATCACAAACTTGTTCATTCTCGACCTCGGGTTGGCAATCAAGTGAGGAGCAAACTTTAAAAGTTGTGTGAACTTGAGGTCATACTCCTTCGCCCTCATATTCATAAATTTTCAAATTCATATATTCCACCAATTTGGCTTCCCTAAGCTCAAGAAGGAAAAAATAATTAAGAAAGGCTGCGTTGAGCTCTTCCCATAAAGCCACAATATTGACACACTTTTCCTTATTCCATTTATTGTGCCATATTTCTAATACACCCTTGAGTTGGTAGGCCACCAACTCCACCTTCTCCTCTGATCTCACACCCATGATGGACAAAATCTTGTATACCTCATCAATGAACTCTTGAGGGTCCTCACTCACGTTCGACCCATGGAATTTTGGGGGATTCATCCTCATGAAATCTCTCACCCGAGATGCTAGTGTAGAAACATGAGGGGATTGGTCCCCTTGATTAGCTAGATTAGCCATAATTTATGCAAGCAAGGTGAGAGCATCACTAAGCTCTCCATTGGCCCATTGCTCCTCAGGCATGCAAGCTCTTCTCTCTCTCTCATGTTAGGCATGATCTAGCATAGTAAAGGATAATCATGAGGGTGGAGAAATGTTACTTCAACATCTATAGTACGATAGAGTAAGAAGAAGGGAGACATTTTCTAAACTACTTATAACCTCTAGCTCATAGTTGTGGTGTACAACATAACTATGAACAAGACTCTAATCGACGTGGTGTGTTGTACTCCGAGGATCTAAAAATCTACTGCTCTGATACTAACTTTTTCATGACCTAAGCCTAGGGTCTAGAGATGACCGGTGAATGGGGATCCCGAAGGAACCCCAAACAAGCCTCAAGCATATCATTACACATCCTTTGTCATGAAAGAAATCAAAATGACAATGAGAGGTAAGAAAAAGCAAGGGAATTAGGACAAAGGGTAAACTTCCATATCATATCATCAAGAAACGAGAGAGTCAAGGTTCATAGCATAGGTATAACATATCCAACAACACCTCTAATACGTAGATAAGAGTGGGCACCATGACAAACAACCAGTCTCACCCTCATAGTAAATACATAAATAAAGGTAAGATAGTCTTATTACATAGCAAGATATCATAAGTAACGTCCCCGGAATTAAGGACTCACCAACAAGCTTGAGAGACAACCATAGGAAAAGGAAGATGATCAAACAGTGCACCAGTTCCTACATGGTGATATCATGTAGGCATAGAGTATATGCTAGTACATTAGAATGTACTAACTATGTTGGATGCAATGCAATAAGTGATTGTAACATAATCGAAATGCATAAGCATATGCAATGAGTACTATAGAAATATGGCATGCATGGAAGATGGTAGTAGTAAATCATGCTTATATGGATCACAAAAGAAGTGTAAAGAGTGACCATTAGTAGAATCAAAGGCCTACCACCTCCCTGGAGAAGTGCATGAGGTACAAACCCCTTCATGAGGTTGATGGAGTACAAATAACCCAACAAGGTTGATGGAGTACAAACCCCTAACAAGGTTTATCGGTACAAACCCCCAACAAGGTTGATGGGTACCAACCCCCAACAAGGTTACCTGGGCCTACCACCCCTTGAGCTCAACGATTGAGGTACAAAACCCTCAACAAGGTTACCCGGGCCTATAACCCCCCGAGCTAGGCTTGGTTATCCCAGCACTGTAGAGATACTATCATATATACATATATACACACACACACACATACACACTCCTTTCATTATCATATACATACATTCCTTTTCATCGTCATCCCATATCATTTCATCATCATATAGTTAGTCAACTCATAAGACATGCATAAGATCTTTAATTCCTCAAGGAACCATAATTTGATATTTTATCAGACACTTAAAGGGTGTGTCATGCTAGTGTAAAACTATGCAATTCAAGAGTAAAATCACGCAAGAAACTTCATTGTAAATTCATCAATAGATACTTGGTCTCAAGCAATATACATCAAAATTCTTCATCAAATTTCACATTAGATCTTAGATTCATAAGTCAAAATATAGTAAAACAGTCGCAATTTCATAAACCCCAACATAGTATGCAGCGAATTCCATCATAAATAAGACCCACAAGTAAATCAACTCTAAATCCTGTAAATTAGAGTAAAAGGATGCTTGGGTATCATGGGTGAAAGGAACCTACGAAGGAAACCCACATACCTTAGCTTTGGAGATGAACTTGATGAAGATTGAAGATGGAGACTTGAAGCTTGAGAGGGAATCCTTAAATCTGAATGTGTTTTGAGACTTGAGTTTAGGAGTAAAATATTTGACTGTGTTTGAATGAGTATTGAGGAATGTTTAGAATGATATGAGAGTGAAAAATGGCTAAGTATAGATACTTTAATGCTTGTGAACACTTAGGTCCAAGACTTAAAAGTCTTGGACTAAAGTCAAAATTTGACAAAAAAATACAAAAAAGGTGCGCCCTTGGCGCATCGCGCTAGGGGAGCGAAAAACCTCTTTGGAAATTGCATTTAGCGACTTCCAAATTTTGATGTTGTTGCTCTTAAATTGAGGTTATACACATTTTCCACTCAATTGGACCCCCTAAAAAGAATATAAAGTCAGAGTTTCAATATCATGCATGAATTTTGAGATATATAAAAATTATAATTATGGGCACTAACGAGGCAGATTTTCGGGTACTTTTTGAGGTCGTCTCATTCAAATTCTCTTGAGATTTCTTCATTGGTCTAGGTATGTAAGTTTGATCTTTGGTTTCTTCCAACCAAAGAGACCCAAAACTTTTCTCACATTTTTCATCTATTTTGCTCACTTTAATTTGGGGTTTTGAATATTGTGGTTCCTTAAATTCATAAAATGTATAGGTTCTATTTATTTACCAATTTTAAGTTGATTTAAAGTATAAAATGGTGATTTGCATTGAGTTTATGAAATTATGAATATGTATGGCCCCTTTCAAGGCTTGTTTATGCATGAGTAGTTATCTTATGATTTCAAATGGGAATTTAATTATGGATTTGCTTTAGTTTCACATTATAGTGTTGGTTTCAAATTGAATCTTCATTGCCCATGCCTTCCCCACATCATTCATGGAATTTACATTCATGACATTGCAGTTTTTTTGAAATTATGAAGTGGGTTAAGCCTAATTATATTTCATGGTATGATTTTGATAAGATATTGGTTAGACAAGTGTTTTCATGATAGTTATGGGCTCCCAAGCATGTATTAAACTCATGAAAGCTTTCTATGATTTACAAGTGACAAGTTGAGCCTTATTTGTCATGACCCAAGCCTAGGGCCAAGATATGACCGACAATTGGAGAACCCGAAGGAACCCTAACTAAGCCTCATAGTATATCGTTACATAACCTTGGTCGCGAAAGCAAGATAGTGCATCATAAGAAACATAAACAAGGGGAAATTGGGACTATGGGAGAGAGACTCATATATAAATAACTTGAATAACATAAGTGAGGCAAAGCTCAAACATAATACATATTTGTCCCATAAAACCTTTAACATAGAACTTAGAGGGGGCCAAGACAAGCAACCGGGCCCACCCTCATAGTCAAAATATACGAAAAAGGAAAGAAAGTCTTCAATACATAGCATAAGAACATAGATATTTCCCTCGGAGATAAGGACTCACCAACTAGCTTGAATGGAAGCTATTAGCTATGTACAGGAGGATGATGACCAAATGAAGCTCTGGTTCCTACATGGTAACATCATGTAGGTATAGAGTATATGTTAGTACATTTAAATGTACTAATTATATCAGATGCAATGCAATAAAAGACAGGCAACATAATCGAAATGCATAAACATAGACCATGGATAGCATAGTAATGATATAACGTGTATGAATGATGCTTGAAGTGAAATCATGCTTATATAAATCATAATACACAAGTAGAAGGAGACCACATTGAAGAATAAGCACCTAGTGCTTAGAATCTAAGGTTTGGCACCTACTTGGAGGGTGATAAAGTTATATACCTCTTAATCGGTAGATGAACATCACACCCTTTATCAAGGTGGCCAAGGTATCAACCCCTCAGCAATGGTTAACGGACACCCCACCCTCCATTTATATTGTCAGGGCATCACCTCCTTGTCGGTTAATGGATATCCCACCCTTCATTTATGTGGCTAAGATATTAACCCCTTGCCGGTTAATGGATATCACACCCTTTAATTAGGTGGTCAAGGTATCAACCCCTTACCAGTTAATGGACATTACACCCTCTAATTAGGTGGTCAAGGTGTCAATCCCTCAACAATGGTTGATGGACATCACACCTTCTACAAAGGTAGTCAAAGTGTAGCACCCCCTTAACAACGCATGGAAATTATATAACAACATGGATACTTCTCATAAATATAACTCATATAAACATTCATTTCATCATCATAAAGTCATTTAACTCATCAATCATGATTTGGACCTTCAATTGCTCAAGAAACCACATCCGGATATTTTGTCAAACACTTAGAGGGTGTGTAATGCTAGTACAAAACCATGAAATATAGAGATGAAATAATGCAAGAAAATCCATTGTAAAACCATTAATCAACACCTTGTAACTCCCTCAAGCAATATACATCAAAACCCCACCCCCATTAAATCTTATAATAGATCCAAGATTTATAGCCCAAAACATAGCAAAACAGTCACAACTTTACATAGCTTAAACATAGTGTGTAGTGAATTTCATAGGATGCAGGACCTATTTGTAAATCAACTTTAAATCATGCAATTTGAGTAAAAGAAGACTTGCGTATCATGGTTGAAAGCAACCTGTGAAAGAAGCACCTTAGCTTGGAGATGAACTTGGCAAAGATTGGAGATGGAGACTTGAAGGTTAAAGAAGAACCTTGAAGGAAAACCTTAGATTAGGAAGAGTGTTTGAGACCTGCATTTGGGAGTGAAAATATAGCTAATTATTTGAGTGAGTATTGGGCAATTGGGGAATGTTTAGGATAATATGAGGGTGAAATAAGGCTAAGTATAGGTAAAAACACGTTTGGGAACACTTAGATCCAAGACCCAAAAGTCTTGGTCTGTATAGAAAATAACTGGGCAGAAACTACACAGCTTCATATCGCGGACCTGTCGTAGAGAATGAATCAACACACATCTGCGATGGAGGCGTGTCAAACATCGCGGACAAACACTAGATAAGCAATTTTTAGAAAATTGAAATTGTTGTTCGCTTGCTCTTAAATCGGGGTTAGACCTTTTTCCCCCTAATTTGACCTATGAATAAGAATATGAATTTTCATTTTTGATATCATGCATGGATTTTGAGATATATAGAATTTAAAATTCTGAGCATTCCGAGGCACATTTTTGGGCACTTTTGAGGTCGTTTCAATAACTTCCTCTTGGGAACATTCATCCCCAAATGTCAAAGAAACGCACAAGAGAAGAGTAATCATAAGGAGATCAGCCCTAACAAGAATGCAACAATACACTTTAAAACACCATTTTCAAAACCTCAACATAAGTATAAAATTATTATAAACTTGCCAACTTAAACATGGATGCATATGAATGACATAGGGCCGAAACATAAGACTTGGAACCATAGAAATGAACTTGAAATGCTATCATAAGCTTGAATAGAATAAAAGAGATATGGATATTGCTTCTCTATATTCGCATCGGCTCCTCTATAGACACACATGAATAAACGACTCCACCAAAAGGGCCTTGATGAACACCACATCAATATTAGTCAACTTCTTCACTCATCCATCCACACCTCCACCGGGAAATTCTCATAAGTCAACCTATCCTTCACATCACCCACCGTCTCAAAGGGTTCTATAGCACTAGAGCCAATAACACATCTCTTCAACCTAGAAACATGAAGAAACGAACAAACTATAATTATATCCCTAGGCAAATCTCATCCATATGCAACCTTACTAACTTCCTGTATACTCTAAAAGGACACACAACCATAACTCATTTTGTCAACCTTAACCGTACCTATTCCACTTGTAGTCACGAAGCACTATCTCCCCCTTGGGAGATAACCTCCAGTCTACCATCTTTCGACCTAAAACTTTCAACTCTAATAAGGCGGAATCAAGGCCTTGTTTAAACTAGACCTCCTCAACCACAAAAGATTGGAACCAACAAGAACACAATACCATTCTCAACTTCCCTCAACTTAACTTCCAATCTAACCAGCCAATGGACCCAATTAGTCTCCTCCTTGCCACCATTATCTACACACACTATACTACTTAGAGCACCGACCACAACACTAGCCCTACCGTAGAAACTAATGCACACTCATACTATAATCCTTAAGTAGTTATTACCACCTCTTTGTCACCCACCATTCATACTCATCATGTTTAACAAATAACCTCTAATTTTCTAAGACTTACAACACTACCTCCAAATGATTCATAAGCTCTAGATAAATCAATACTTCATTACTAGAGGTCACCACAAACATGCCAAAGTAGGATTTTAAGACCCTATTTACGAAACCCATAAACATAACCAATGCATAAGCCAACCAAAAAACTCCAACAATATTTAAAGTGCTCACTCTTGGTCCAAAAGACACTTAGGGATATCACCTACCTCTATCCTTACTTAGGGACCAAACCCGAACCAAATATTAATCTTAGAGAAGTGACTAACCCATTGTAGTTGACTAAATAGATCGACCATTTTTAACCATCTTATTAAAATCTTATGTGTTTTACACTCAATGGAAACATACTATACAAGTAGCCCAAACTATCACAAGACATCCAATACATCAAGCTAAGTTCATCCAAGATCACAAGGCAGGACTTCTTGCAATAAGAAAATGGGGCAACCCTTAAAGATCAATTGAACCTTAAGACAAGAATGGACCTACTTCTTTTGCTACTACTTCACAAATCCCCACTCAAAGACAGGTTCATTAGGGAGTTGGAATCTATCTCTATGGGTCCTACCACCAAAGGAGGCACAACATAAATGTAACTATTGTATTCTAAGTACAAAATCAAAATCCACTACATCAAATCCAACAAGCCACAAGGAAAGGCCTAATGTAATGTGAACATGGAACAATACCTATGGACTTCCTAGCAACAATATACCCAACCAAGAGGTAAACACCAAAGGTTCGCATAACAACTCGGGGCACACAAGAAGCCCACTAGCAACCAAAAGAATAAAGGAGACAATGACACATTGGCCCCACCAATGCATACACATCTAAGTCAAGGAAACGTTAACATACCAATAGTAACATCGGGTGCCCCATCTACCTCTTTCCTCCTTTGAAGAGAATGGAACCAATTTTGTCTTGGAGAACCCCCTTGATCAACTTCACCGCCCTTATCCTTGTTGCGCTTATGAGGATAATCGTTCATCTTATGACCCATCTCCCCACATCTATAACAAGAATTGGTACCTCTCAAGCATGGGCCACTATGGCATCTACCATACCTTAGGCATCTAGCATAAGGCACCATAACCCTTCTTTCTTAGGACTTCGAAACTTTCTTTCAAAACGGCCCTCTAGACCTTCTTACCCCTCTTCTTCCTCATGTTTTCTTCCTTTAATTTTTTGGAATATATCATCAATAGGGGCAAATCCACATCACTAATCAACATAGTGGATTGGCATTCCTCACTTATCAAGTCGGAGACACCCATCAAAAATTTATTCGTCTTAGTCCTTACATCAAACACCAATTGAGGAGCATATTTTGAAAGTTGGGTGAATTTGAGGACATACTCCCCTACACTCATAGTACCTTGTTTCAAGTTCATGAACTCCATCAATTTAGCTTCCCTAAGATCAAGTGAGAAGAATCAATTAAGAAAGGTCTCTTTAAACTCCTCCCATAGAACCACATTTCCCTTATCCCCTTTCCATTGATCATACCATATTTGGGCTATCTCTTTGAGTTAGTGCTGTCAACTCCGCCTTTTCATTCGGCCCAACACCCATGATAGTCAAAATCTTGTAGACCTCATCAATGAATTTTTGTGGATCTTCATCTACCTTTGACTCATAAAACACTAGAGCATTTATCCTCATAAAGTCCCTTACCTAGCTCCCGAGGTAGTAGCATGAGGGGCTTGGGCCCCTTGGTTGACTTGGTTGGCCACAACTTGGGCAAGCATAATGAAAACATTTGGGAACTCACTATTGGTAGGTTGTTCGTCGAGAGTTTAGGACCTTCTTCCTCAAGTGTTATACATGATCTAGCATAAAAAAGAACAATTATTAGGGGGAAAACTTACTCCAACTCTATATCATGACTTAGAACATGAAGAAGGAAAACTTTTCCTAAAACGGCTCATAGCCTCCAACTCATAGTTGTCGTGCACAATGCAACCATATATAAGACTCTAATCGACATAGTATGTTGGACTCTGAGGATCTATCAATGTAGTGCTTTGATACCATCTTTATCATAGCCCAAGCCTAGGGCCAAGCCTAGGGCCTAGAAGTGATCAGAGAATGGGGAACCTGAAGGAATCCCAAATAAGCCTCATAGCATATTATCACATATCCTTGATCACGGAAGTAAGATAGTTCATCGTAAGAAACACAAACAAGGAAATTAGTACTATGGGAGAGAGATTTATATATAACTAACTTGAATAATATAAGTGAGTCAAAGCTCAAGCATAATACATATTTGTCCAACAACACCTCTAACATAGAACTTAGTTGGGGCTAAGATAAGCAACCGGGCTGACCCTCATAGTCAAAGTATACCAAAAAGAAAAGATAGTCTTCAATAAATATAACAAGAACATAGATATTGCCCTCTGACATGAGGACTCATCAACTACCTTGAATGGAAGCCACTAGCCACGTGGAGGGGAGGATGACCCAATGGAGCTCTGATTCCTACATGGTAACATCATGTAGACATAGAGTATGTGTTAGTACATTTGAATGTGCTAACTATGTAGGATGTAATGCAACAAGACAAGGCAACATAATCGAAATGCATAAACATTGACACTGTATAGAATAATAATAATATGACGTGTATGAATAATGGTTGAAGTAAAATCATGCTTATATAAATCATAATACATAAGTCGAAGGAGAACATCATCATAGACCAACCAATTAGTGCTTATAATCCAAGTTTTGGAACCCCCTTGGAGGGTGATCAAGGTATAGACCCCTTAATCGGTAGATGAACATCACACCCTTAATCAAGGTGGCCAAGGTATCAACCCCTCAATAATGGTTAATGGACATCCCACCCTCTATTTAGGTGGCCAAGTGATCACCCTCCATTTAGGTGGCCAACGCATCAACCCCTTGCCGATTAATGGACATCCCACCCTCCATTGAGGTGGATAAGGTATCAACCCCTTGCTAGTTAATGGACATACACCCTCCAATTAGGTGTCAAGGTTTCAACCCCTCAACAATGGTTGATAGACATCATACCCTCCACCAAGGTAGTAAAGGTGTAGCAATTCCTCAACATGGCATGGTCATTGTATAACAACATAGATATTTCTAATAAATATAGCTCATATAAACATTATTTTCATCATCATAAAGTCATTCAACTCATAATACATGCTTTGGACCTTCAATTCCTCTAGAAACCACATCCGGACATTTTCTCAAACACTTAGAGGGTTGTGTAATGCTAGTATAAAACTATGAAATACAAGGATAAACTCATGCCACAAAATCAATTATAAAACCATCAATCAACACCTTGCAACACCCTCAAGCAATATACATCAAAAACCCTCATCAAATATTACAATAGATCCAAGATTTCTGGCCCAAAATATAGTAAAACAGTCACAACTTTATATAGCTTTAATATAGTGTGTAGTTAATTTCATAGTATACAAGACCCATTTTTAAATAAACTTTAAATCATGAAATGTGAGTAAAAGAAGGTCATGGGTGAAAGGAACCCATGAAATAAATCCACATACCTTAGCTTGAAGATGAACTTGGTGAATATTGGAGATGAAGACTTAAAGCTTGAAGAAGAACTTTGAAGGAAAACCTTATCTTAGGATGAGGGTTTGAGACTTGAATTTAGGAGTGAAAATATAGCTAAGTATTTGAGTGAGTATTGGGGAATTGTTAGGATGATAGGAGGGTGAAATAAGGCTAAGTGTAGGTAAAAATACGTTTGGGAACACTTACGCCCAAACCCAAAAGTCTTGGACCACACAGAAAAGTAACTGGGCAGAAACTACATAGGTCTGCATCGTGGACCTATCGTAGAGATTGAATTAACACATGTCCATGATGGAGGCGCGATGCGGTACCATCGCGGACAAACACTGGGTAAGCAATTTTTAGAAAATTAAAATTGCTATCCTCTTGCTCTTAAATCGTGGTTAGACTCTCTTTCCCCTAATTTTGACCCTCTGAACAAGAATATAAAGTCAATGTTTTTATATCATTCAAGAATTTTGAGATATATGGAATTTAAAATACCAGGCATTCCGAGGCATATTTTTGGGCACTTTTTGGGGTCGTTTCATTATTCTTTAACTCTACCCTCTTGTGAGAAAATTATGTCTATTTTAGGGGTCAAACATGATTATTATTTTACCCTCATGTTCAAGTTAAACTCACTAGTAGGGGTCAATCTTTTTACAAGTTTCTACCCTCATGTGAAACGCAATACCAACTAGAAGGGGTCAAGTCTATGTATTGTTTCTACCCGCTAGTATAAGGTATATGCCCATGTAGGGATCAAGTATGTGAATGAGCTACTCATGCCATGTTATCATATAATTTATAAGTTATTCATGTATGATTAAACCTATTACTATTTCAAGTATTCTATGTGTCATGACTTAAGCTTAGAGCCTAGTCGTGATCGACTAATAAGGAACCTGAAGGAATCCCAAACAAGCCTCAAAGCATCGTATCACACATCCTTGGTCATGGAAGCAATTAAAATGACAATAAGAGATAAGCATAAACAAGGGGAATTGGGACTAAGGGTAAACTTCGATATCATAATCATCAAGAAATAAGAGAGTCAAGGCTCGTAGAATAGATACATAACACGTCCAATAACACCTCTACTACATAAATAAGAGCCGAGCCTAAGACAAGCAACCAGGCTCACCCTTATGGTTTATGTACACATAAAAGAAAGATAGTATTGGAATATAGTATGAGATCATCGCAATGTCCTCGAAATGGAGGACTCACCAACAAACTTGAGTGAAACTTACTGACTACATAGGTGGAAATGCTCAAGCGGGGCTCCTATTCCTATATGGTGATATCATGTAGGCATAAAGTATGCATTAGTACATTGGAATGTACTAAGGATGTAGGATGTAATGCAACAATAGATAGACAATAATCAAAATGCATAATCATAACAAGAGATAGTACATTAGAAACATGGCATGCATGAACAATGCTTGCAGTAAAACATGCTTGAAAATAATCATTCTTACATAGCTTGTTTAACCTAATAAGGTGATATGATTAGATCATCCAAATACCTTGTCCTAGAGGGTGAGGAATATAATATGAGCCATAACCCCTCCTAGTAGGTAGTGGGTAGTACATGAGGGTAAAGAGATTGCATAATTCATAAACCCTACATGTAAACAAAAGATGATGAATAACACATGAGGGTAGAAGGTAGTATAGGTCATAACCCCTACATGTGTGCATATGAGCGAGGCATTCCATATAGTTCATAACCCCTTCATATGAGTACATTACATAACCTCAAATTATACATGAGTGTAAAAAGTACAACATAGTTCATAACCCCTATATGTAGAAACGAGTAACTGAATAGTACATGAGGGTAGAAGCTATCATAGGTCATAACCCCTACATGTGTGTACCTTGCATAACCTCAAACCACACACGAGGGTGAGGAGTACAACATAGTTTATAACCCCTATGTGTAAGTGAGTAAAATTGATTCATACATGAGTGTAAGGTGTACAACATAGTTCATAACCCCTACATATAGAACTTAGCCTTGTGCTAGAGGGAAAAATCATATAACATAGTTCATAACCCCTTCTTGTAGGCTTCACAATTTATAAGACCATAAACCTTAGAGTAAGACCTTAATAACAAATCAATGAATCCAAAGAACATAATAATATGAGAGCCCAACAATTCAAACTGAAACGACTTCAAAACAAGAGCTAGAAAATGTGCTTCGGAAGTGCCCAAAATCATAATTTGCATATATCTAAAAATCTGTTTGTTATTTTGAAAATATGACTTCACATTATTGTTCAATGCGTCAAATTGAGTTAGGAATGGGTCTAACCCAAATTTTAGAGCAATGGTATCAAAATCTAAAAATTGCAAAAATAAAATTTAGCAGGGTCAAATTTAAAGGGGCATATCTCTTTTCAGACAAGAACTGGGTGACCCTTGACCTACCAAATTAAAGCTTTTTGATTTAGATTTTCAACGCACTTAGTTTTACCTCATTTTGAGTCCGGATGAAGAATTTATGCCCTCTTTCATAGAACTCATTTGTGCAGAAATGAAAGTTCCAGTGAGTAATCCGCGTCACGGTGGTATTTTGGTCCCTTTTTGTATTTTGGTCCAAGACATTCAAGTCTTGGGCGAAAGGGTTCCCATACTTGAAAATATATATACTTAGCATTATTTCACCTTCATATATTCCTAAACATTCTCCAATACTTACTCAAACACTTAGACTAATGTTTCTCTCAAGATTCAATTCCCAAAACTCAAGACCAACGTTAAGAATTTCATTCAAGATGCAAGTATCTATTAAATTCTTCTACAAGAAATTCTCCAAATCTAAGGTATGTGGGTTTCAACCATTATGTCCTTTCACCCACAGTACCCAATCCTATTTTCTACTTAAATTGTATGACTTAAAGTTGATTTTACATGTGGGTTTTGTATATTAAGAAATTTACTGCACAATGATTTGAGTTCATGAAAGTAAGGTTGTTTTAGCATGTTTTGAGCTCTAAATCTTTGATCTAATATTGTATTTGATGAAGAGTCTTGACGTACGTTGGTTGAGGGTGTTACAAAGTGATAATTAATTATTTTACATGGGATTTACTTGCATGTTTTTACTATTGAATTTCATAGTTTTACACTAGCACTACACACTAGCCAAGTGTTTGATAAAATGTTCGGATTAGGGTTCTTGAGGAACTGTTAGTTTAATGCATGTATTATGAGTTGAATGACAATGTGTTGATCAAAGAGATGTATATATGAGTGTTTAAAACTTATAAAGCACCTATGTTATTGCAAATGAATTGGTAGGCTCCCATGTGGTTATGTCCTCGGGGATTGTGATGAGCTATTAAGTCCTTATGCTAAGACCTATGCCCTTGCAAATTATAAAGCCTACTAGAAGGGGTTATGAACCATGTTATATACTTTACCCTCTAGTGCAAGGCAAATTCCTACATGCAGGGGTTATGAGCTATGTTGTACACCTTACTCTCATGTACGAATCAATGTACTCATATTTTATGTTATGTTACTCTTTATAAGGTTATCTACTCTTGTTGAGGTTACACAATGTACTCTTGAATGAGGTTATGCCATGTACTCATATTTGAAGTTATGCAATGTGCTTATATGTAAGGGTTATGACCTATGGTATTTATTATCTTATGTACTACCCATTGCCTACTAGAAGGGGTTATGACTCATGCTATATTCTTCACCCTCTAGTATAAGGTACTTTGATGGTCTAATCATGTCATCTTATTGTATTAGTAAGTTATGTAAGTATGGTTATTTTTAAGTACGTTTTACATCACACGTCATGCATGCATGTCATATTGCTATATACTCATTGATTGCCTAATTATGCATTTCGATTATGTACTTATATATTGAGGCATTGCATAATACATACTTAGTACATTCCAACTTAGTAATGCATACTCTCTGCCTGCATGATATCACCATGTAGGAACTGAAACCCCGTTTGAGCATCTCCACCCATATGGCTAGTACGGTTTCACTCAAGCTTGTTGGTGAGTTCTCCATTCCGAGGACTTTTCTTATGCTCTCATGCTATGTTCTAAGACTATCTTTCTTTTATATATATATTAACTATGAGGGTGAACCTAGTTGCTTGTCTTAGCCTCCGCTTTTATCTATGTAGTAGAGGTGTCGTTGGACATGTTATATATTATTGAGCTTAGACTCACTCATGACATTCAAGCTATTTAAATATAAATCTCTCTCCCTTAGTCCCAATTCTCCTTGTTTATGTTTCTTATGTTATTCTATATTACTTTCGCGACTAAGGATATGTGATGATATGCTATGGGGCTTGTTTGGGGTTCCTTCGGGTTCCCCATTCGCCATTCATGTCTAGGCCCTAGGCTTGGGTCGTGACATAAATATAAGAATAGATCATCATCAAATATTACCCTTGCATTAACCAAAAAAAGGCTCACAAGAGGTATAACCTTTGAAAAAAGGCTTAGCTTCATACTTGCAATACCATAGGTTATTTACATGTTTTAAGCACACATATATTCATTCCTTTCTTCATCATATAGTAACCCAACTCATAAGACATGCATTGAACCATCAATTCCTCAAGAACCCTAAACCGAACATTTTATCAAACACTTGCAGGGTATGTGGTGGTAGTGTAAAACCATACAATTTAAGGGTGAAATCATGCTAGAGAATCCAATGTAAAACCATCAATAAATAGTTGGTAACACTCTCAAGCAATATACATCAAAACCCTTCATAACATTCCACAATAGATCTTAGATTCATAGCCCAAAACATAGTAAAACAGTCATGATTTAATAAACGCCAACATAGTTTGCAGTGAATGTCATAATAATTAAGACCCATGAATAAATCAACTTTAAATCACGCAATTTTTGGTAAAAGGAAGCTTGGGTATCATAGGTTAAAGCAACCCATGAAAGAAACCCACAAACCTTAGCTTTGGAGATGACCTTGATGAAGATTGGAGATGGAGACTTGAAGCTTAGATGGGAACCTTAATATCCGGATAAGTTTTGAGACTTAAATTTAGAAGATGAAATATTGGCTAGGTGTTTGAATAAGTATTGGGGAATGTTTTGAATGATATGGGGGTGAAAAATGGCTAAGTATTGGTATTTTCACATATGGGAACATTTAGGCCCAAGACCAAAAAGTCTTGGACTGAACTTGAAAAATTGAATAGAAAAAGCATGGAGGCGCGTCGCACCTGTAACGCTCTAACCTCTTTGGATATTGACACTTTGAAATTTGAAATTGTGAATCTCTCACTCTAAGATCAGGTTAGACCCTTTTCCCTCTAAATTGGACCCCCTAAACAATAATATGAAGTTGGATTTCCAAAATAATGCACAGATTTTGAGATACATGGAAAATATGATTTTGGGTACGTTCGAGGCATATTTTCAGGCACTTTTGGGGTCGTTACAATATATACCCTTGCTAATATTCATCCCCAAATGTCAAAGGAATATATATAAGAAGAGTAATCATGAACAAATCAGCCCCAACAAGAATACAACAATACATTCAAACTCCATTTTCAAAATATCAACATAAGGGTAAAAAATCGTCACGAACTTGTTAAAATAAACATGTATGCATGTAAATGACATAGGGGATAAAACATAGGGCTTAGAATCATGAAAGGACTTGATGTGTTATCATAAGCTTGAATAAAATGAAAGAGATATGGATATTGTTCCTCCTACCTGCTCCCCGAGAGACATTTTCGACTTGACGAACCTTCTAAAGAGCTTTAACGAACACCACATCCTTTTTAATCAACTTTCCACCCTCCCATCCAATATCTCCACCGGGATCTTCTCCTAAGTTAACTTATCCTACATAACACCCAGAACCTCAAAGTGTTCTTTGACACTAGAGTCATCAACACATCTCCTCAACCTAAAAACATAAAGAACTGAGCAAACCATAACCATATCCCTAGTCAACTCCACCATTAGGCAACTTTACCAACCTCCTTCTACATTCTATAAGGACTCGCAACCCTAAACCATTTGTCAACCTTAATCACACATAGCCCACTTGGTACTATAAACCACCTTAAGACCTCAAATCCATCAAACCAAATTCAACCAAGTTCATGAGACAAGACTTCATGCAATAATAATATCAAGCAACCCTTATAAGCCTTTCTAGCACCAATAAAACCACATAACCAAATTTTACTAGCAACAAGGAATAATGAAAGGAATAGCGACTCCCAGAACCATCTATGTAAATCAACTTTAAACATACACAAGCCACTTTGTACAATATGTCACCATCTCCCACTTGGGAGACAACCTCCACTCTACCATCTTTTCGCCCAAAACTTCCAACTCTAAATAGTTAAAATCAAGGCCTTACTTAACTAGACCCCTTAAACCATAGTAGATTTGAAACCATCAAAGCCACTACACCACCATTCTCAACCTCACCGAACCTAGTCAACCCATGAACTCTTCGAACAACCTTCTTGCCACCCAAAGGTCCCCACTTTTCATAATTAACAAGAAACCTCACCTCCTACGAATTCACAACATTACCCTCAAATGATTCACAAGCTCTCCCCATTTACAGAAACAATCAACACATCATCACCAAGAACTACCACAAACATGTCAAGTAAGATTTTAAGACCCTATTCATGAGATCTATAGACATGACCAATGTATAAGTGAAATCAAGAGACACCACCCTAAATTCAACATATCGAAGAGGGAATTCAATAGCCCATTAGTCACCAGAAATAACTCGATTGAGATAACTTAGGCTCCACACCCCTAACTCTTACAAGATAATGATGCAATCCCTTGGAGATCAATTGTACCCTATAGTAAGAGATGGACATGTCCCTTCTCTACCACTCAAATACGGGTAATTAGGGAATTGGAATTTAACTCTATGAGCCCTACCATCAATGGAGACACAACATGCATTCAATCAATCTTTCCCAAGTATAATCATCAAAATCCACCATATCTAATGCAACGAAACCATAAGTCAAGACCTTAATGCAACATGATCGTGGAACAATTTTCATAGACCCTTCTATCAACAATAAACTCACTAATGGAATAGACACCAAAAGTCCACATAAAAATTTGGAACACAAATGAAGTCCACTAGCAACAAAAGAAAACTTCAACATACGAGTAGCAACATTGGGCACCTTATCCATTCCTTGCCTCCTTTGAAGAGCATAGAAATGATTACCTATTGGACCCCCTTCTTGATCAATATACCCACCTTGGGCCTCTTGATTTACATGACTGCCTTAACCTTGGGGACGACCCTCTTTGCCCTTGTTCCGGACATAAGGGCAATCAATAAGCTTGTGGCATATTTTCCCACACCCATAACACGCTCTTGAATTCTTTAAGCATTTGCCATGATGATGCCTTTCACATTGCGGGCATTTTGGTAAACTCATTCCGCCATCACCTCCTTTGAACCTTGATCTATCCATACCTTCTACAGCAAGCCTCTTATTTAGACCACTAAAAGACCCTTGGCCTTGAAACTAGATACCTTATTAGAATCGATCATCCTCAAACCAACCCATCTTGGATTCTCCACTGCAGTACAAATCCAGATAATTAATCAACATAGTAGACTGGCATTCTTCACTCACTAAATCGGAGACATCTATCATGAACTTGTTCGTTCTAGCCCTTGGGTCGACAACCAAGTGAGGAGCATACTTAGAGAGTTGGTTAAACTTGAGGGCATACTCCCTCACATTCATTGACCCTTGTCTCAAATTCATGAATTCTTACAATTATGCTTCCGTAAACTCAAAAGGAAAGAACCAATTAAGAAAGGCCGCCTTGAACTCTTCCTATAGAACCATATTGTTGACTCCCTTCTCCTCCCACTATTGATTGTACCATATTTGTGCCACCCTTTTGAGTTGTAGGCCATCAACTCCGCCTTATCTTCCGATCTAACACCTATGATGGCTAATACCTTATAAATCTCATCAATAAACTCTTGTGGGTCTTCATCCACCTTTGACCCATTGAACTCCGGTAGGCTCATCCTCATGAATTCTCTCACCCGAGAACCTAGTGTAGGAGCAAGGGTGGCTTGGGTCCCTTGATTGGCTTGATGAGCCACAACTTATGCAAGCAAGGTGAGAGACTCCCGAAGCTCTCTATTCGCCGATTGATCCTCGAGGGCACGGGCTCTTTTTACTCTTGTGTTAGGCATGATTATCTAGCATGGCAAAGAACTATTGTTAAGGGGACATGACTTACTTCAACTCTATTGCACGACTTAGAACATAAAGAAAGGAAACATCTCCTAAAACATTCATAGCCTCCTACTCATAGTTGCGGTGCACAATACAACCATGAATAAGACTCTAATAAATGAAGTGTATTGGACTTCGAGGATCTAACAATCTAGTGCTCTGATACCATTTTTGTTATGACCCAAGCCTAGGGTATAGACGTGACTGGCGAATGGGGAACTAGAAGGAACCCCAAAAAAGCATCGTAGCATATTATTACACTCTTGATTGCAAAATTAATTAAAATAACAATAAGATATAAGCATAAACAAGGGGAATTGAGACTTAGAGTAAACTTCCATATCGTGATCATTAAGAAATAATAGAGTCAAGGCTCATAGTGTAGATATATAACATGTCCAACAACACCTCTACTATATAGATAAGAGTGGGGACCAAGACAAGTAACCGGGCTCACCCTCATAGTTAAAGTACACATAAAATAAAGATTGTTTTGGAAAATAACATGAGATCATAAGCAACGTCCCCAAAATGGAGGACTCATAAACATATTTAAGTGAAACCATACTTGCCACGTATGTGGAGATGCTCAAGCAGGGCTCCGATTCCTACATGGTGATATCATGTAGGCAAAGAGTATACAATAGTACATTAGAATGTACTAAGTATGTAGGATTCAATACAACAATAAATAGGCAATAATCTAAATGCATAATCATTGCAAGAGATAGTATATTAGCAATATGGCATACATGAACAATGCTTGTAGTAAAAAATGCTTAAAAATAATCATTCTTACATAGCTTGTTTAACCTAATAAGGTGACATGATTAGGTCATCCAAATACTTTGTACTAAAGGGTGAGGAATATAGCACGAGTCATAACCTCTCCTAGTAGGTAATGGGTAGTACATAAGGGTAAAGAGATAGCATAATTCATAACCCCTATATGTAAACAAAAGATGATGAATAACACATGAGGGTAGAAGGTAGTATAGGTCATAACCCCTACATGTGTGCATATGAGGGTGAGGCATTCCACATAGTTCATAAAATCTTCATATGAGTACATTACATAACCTCAAATCATATATGAGGGTAAGGATTACAACATAGTTCATAACCCCTATACATAGAAATGAGTAAGTAAATAGCACATGAGGGTAAAAGGTATCATAGGTCATAACCCCTACATGTGTGTACCTTGCATAATCTCAAACCATACACAAAGGTAAGGAGTACAATATAGTCCATAACCCCTACATATTGATATAAGTAAGTGAGTAGAATTGATTTATACATTAGGATAAGGTGTACAACATAGTTCATAACCCTTACATGTAGAACTTAGCCTTGTGCTAGAGGGTAAAGCATATAGCATAGCTCATAACCTCTTCTAGTAGGCTTCATAATTTACAAGAGCATAATCCTTAGCATAAGGACTCAATAACCCATCAATGATTCCCAAGAGCATAATAACATGAGATCCCAACATTTGAAACATAAAAATAGATCATCAACAAACATTGCCCTTGCATTAACAAAAAAAGGCTCACAAGAGGTATAATTTTTGAAAAAAGGCTTACCTTCATACTTGCAATACCAAAGATGCTTTAAATGTTTTAAACACACATATATTCATTACTTTAATCATCATATAGTCATTCAACTCATAATACATTCATTGAACCATCAATTCCTCAAGAATCCTAAATCGGACATTTTATCAAACACTTGAGGGTGTGTGGTGCTAGTATAAAATCATGCAATTCAAGGGCGAAATCATGCTAGAGAATCCAATGTAAAACCATAAATAAATACTTAGAAACACCTCAAGCAATATACATTAAAGCCCTTCATCAAATCCCACAATAGATCATAGATTCATAGCCCAAAACATAGTAAAACAATGATAATTTTATAAACCCCAATGTAGTGTTTAGTTAATGTCATAATAATTAAGACCAATGAGTAAATCAACTTTATATCATGCAATTTAGAGTAAAAGGGAGCTTAGGTATCATGGGTAAAATTAATGCATGAAAATAACCCATGAAAGCAACCCACATACCTTAGCTTTAGAGATGACCTTGATGAAGACTGGAGATGGAGACTTGAAGCTTGGATGAGAATATGAGTTTGGAGACTTGAGTTTAGGAGATGAAATATTAGCTAAGTGTTTAAATGAGTATTGGAGAATGTTTTGAATGATATGGGGGTGAAAAATGGCTCAGTACAAGTATTTTCACTTATGGGGACACTTAGGCCCAAGAACAAAAAGTCTTGGACCGAACATGAAAAACTGAATAGAAAAAGCACTAAGGCACATCGCGCCTATAATGCGCTAACCTCTCTTGAAATTGACACTTTGAAATTTGAAATTATGAATCGCTTGCTCTAAAATTGGAGTTAAACCTGTTTCCCTAAATTTGACCCCCCGAACAAGAATATGAAGTCGGATTTCTTAAATAATGCATGAATTTTGTGATATATGAAAAATTCAATTATGAGAACTTCCAAGGCACATTTTTGAGCACTTTTTTTAGTAAATTGTGGAATTAGACTTATCACTAATTGAGACTTACGGTGGGGGCTCAACTCGATGGGTGTTTTTATAAAGTCTTAGTCTCTAAACTATGTGCCACCACAGGATTATGTAATCTCCCTAAAAGGGCTTACTAGTGGATCCATCTAGGTCACATTACTCACTAAATGGGTTCAAGTATGTTTTACCTTGGCAAGTAGACCACACCCTCTCCAGTGGGGTGTCATACATCGGGATTCCAAGTAGTAGTTCGCTTGGTCTTATATGTCGGTTAAGGTCTTCTCCCATATATGTATGTTATCATGTGCAAGTTGAATATTTATATGCATGATTTATCATAAGCATTCATCATACATATCATAATGTGATTATATTCATTGTTTATGATTATGCATCTTGGTTATTATGGCTTATATCCTTATTGCATTGCACAGTGCATACTTAGTACTTTCCAAGTACTGACGCATACTCTATGCCTACATGATATCATCATGTAGGGACCAGAGCTCTATTGACCATCCTCCTCCACGTGACTATTTCGGTTCCTTTGAAGAAAGCTTTTGGGTGAGTCCTCAACTTCGAGGACAACATCTACTTTTTATTCATACTTCTTAAGACTTGTTTATTATGCTTAGATACTTATCATTTGAGGGTGAGCCCAGGAACTGTCTTCACCCTGCTTTATTCTATGTTCAGGTGTTGTTGGATATTATGTGATTTGTATTTATGAGCTCGACTCCTATTATGCTTATGCTATTATAAAAGACCCCCTTAGTCCCATTGCCTTATGTTCTATTATTTCGTGTTGTTATCTTATTTTGCTTCCACAACCAAGGATGTGTATGTGATATGCCAAGAGACATCTTTGGGATTCCTTTGGGGTCCCCATTCGTCGTGTCATGTCTAGACCCTAGGCTTGGGTCGTGACACATGTATTTTAGCATTATAATTTATATTAAATACCAATTTATAGTTTCTTTGGGTGGAGCTGTAGAGTCATATTCTGAAAGTTTCTTTAATTTTTAAATAAATGCATATATTCCTTCCAAGTAAGTATACATACAAACAAAAATTAAAACCAATAAAAATGCAGACAAATTATCAACCAACAAGCATATAAATTATGGGATAATATTATAAAAGAGAGGACAAACTCATTGGTGTATAAAAATATTACTTTGAAGTGAATATAAATTTACTCCTTGTGTAGATAATATGTGTTTTGATTATAGAACTTTATATGTCATAAGTTAGTTTGTTTCAATCATAAATATTAGGTAAATTGTGAGCAGAAAATTTGACCTTTTATTCATATTTTTTGAAGGTTTTTTTTGCCTATTTCTTTGGACAGTTTATTTATTTTTGTTTTAGAAAAAAACTTTTTTGATTATTGTTTTGCAAGTTTTTTTCACTATTTTCTTTCTGGATCAAATCTAATTTTTTTTTAAAAAAAAGTTTTTGCCTTTTGTTTGAACAGTTTTTAAACTTGTTTGGTTTTTGGACTTTTTTGGTTTTTCTTTTCAGGGTGTTTTCTTTCTTTTTTCTTTTTACTTTTTTTTAATTATTATTTGAATTTTTTTTGTTATTTTTTTTCTAGATCAAGTCTATTTTAGTTAGAAAAGAATTAACTTTGTAGGAATTTAACCATAATAAGAAAATCTTCTCCATTTACTATTTATTATATTTAATATTTTTATAATGATACTATAATAAGGGAAAAAATAATGAAAAGACGATTTGATAATATCACTTGAACAATTTCAAATATATCTAGAAAATATTATATACTAACTCTCATTATAGTTTATTTGTTCAAAACTACAATTATAACAAATTTTAGTCGTAACAGCATTATATTTATACCTAACTTTTTTAAGGTATTCACATCCTAAATTATTAATTAAGATTCTCATTGAAATATTTAGAAAATAATTAAAATTTGAATCACGTTTACTTTAGTTGGTAAAAGATTCTCTGTGTAGGAGTTTAATCATAATAAGATAATCTTCTCTGTTTAATTTTATTATGTTTATTATAGTCAACATTTATATCATTAAAATAATAATATAATAATTGAAGAAAATAGTGAAAAGGTAATTTTGTCTAAAAAAAAAGTCTTTTAATGAAAGATAAAATTATAACAAAATAAAATTTATAAGATGATGTATTACTTTGCTTGAGTTATTAGTTTACCTGAACTGATGAAACTCGTGAATAGATGAATATGTAAGTTACAAAATAAGAGAAATTTTTAAATAATATAAATTTATAAGACCCAACGAACTAAACTAAGGACATAATATAATTTGAATTAAGCAGCTTAACCTGGCATCGCAATAAATATTATCTTCTTCAAATTAAAAATATGAAAATAAAATGATTGAGAAAAGTTGATGGAAGAGAAACTACAAGGGCAATATATGGCCCGTAGATGAGGCCTCGTAGATCCCCAGACGACTTGGTGAAATTTTCTAAATCTGAGGCCCATGTACGAGACAACATACAACCCGTAAAATATTCCATGGCCCGCAGATTGATTTCGTGAGTTGGTGATCCAAGAACATTTTTTTTAGTATCTTGAGTTACAAGTTGTCAGACAGCCCGTAGAAGTTTTTATGGCCTGCAGAAGTGGCTTCGTAGATTTTATGCCGAATTCTAGTAACTTAAACTATTAGATCCCTCACCTACGAGAGGTCATCTATGACTCGTAGAAAGGTCTATGGCTCATAAACGGGGTCTTGTAGAACCTTTTGGCAGGTTTTTAGAAGGGTATTTTTGTCTATTCCTATCCCTTTTAATCAAATACTTGGATGGTTTAGACCTAAATAAAGTCCTAAACAGAACCCTAAGGGTATTTTCATCATTCTTCATGCTTAAGGATTTCTTGAGAGCACAAGAGTAGGGAGAACAACGAGTCATTCAAGTTCTAACAAGAGGACTGGTCAAAGTTGATTGCTTCTTCTATTTCCAGGTATGCAGGGCTTACTAAAGTATTGAACCACATTCGTTCACACACCCTTTTTCTTTCCTTGAGTCGAAATTAAGGAACAAAGTTGGGCCGTGAGAATTCAAAAACCTAGACACCAAATTTTTTGCATTTACTTTGAGTTCTTATGATTATAAATTGAATAATTTATGCATTACACTATTGTTGATATGAGATTGAGGTATAAATTTTGTGCATTGATTATAACCCAAATTGGATGATTTAAAAAATTTTATGCATGGACTGAATTAAGTTTTGACTTTGACTATATGACTTGAGTAAATTGAGCATGATTGAGCATGAGGAACATATAGTATCATGACTGCATATCCATTTATGCAATTTTTTCTTGCATTCTACGACGAGTCTAACTGAGTGAGTCTAAATGACATTTGAGTTTGAGTTGGGTCTGAATGAATTTGTCTTGGTTGATTGAGTTGATGAGACACTGAGATGAGCTGAGTTGAGATAACCTAATAAGGTTGAGATTTGAGTTGATTGATTGAGTATTATTGAGATTTGAGTCGATTGATGAGTTGAGCATGTTTTAGTCTTTGGAGGAGTGTCAAGCACCAAGTAGGAAGCAAGTAAATAACTACTCTAATGCACAGAATTACATTGCAAGTGTAGGATAGTCGTACACCACATTTTGGAAACTCTTGGCCCAAAAGATGGACATTTACTATAGATCCATAGGAGAGTTTATCATCCTTTACCTTAGCAAGTCTAGGACAGGCGTCGAAATGACATCACCTTCATTATGCATCACCAAACTAAAGGTGGTGGGATTGGATGTCAGTTAATAGAAACTCCTAAGAAAACACTATTTGAGCATGACATTTTTAAACTGAGTTTATACTACATAGTTTTTTCAAAAGCATGATTTGTATTAAAACTTGCATATTTATTGAGTTGAGTTTGTGTCATTCGAGTTGAGGTGGTGAGTTGAGTTTTACTTTCTTGAGCCATTATATATACTAGTATATTTCATATACTAACATTTATTTTGACCTTCACCATTTTATGATGTAGATACAAAAGATAGAGGACTTCAGTCCACGCATCATTGAGGTCTAGTTTAGTGCGCTTCCAGAGTTGGTGAGCTCTCCCTACCTTTCGGAGAGGCCCTTTTCCTTGATTTTAATTGAGTATTATTTTATTTCTTTGATTTGGGGTTTTCATGGTCTGTCATGGTGTAATCTAGATTATTGAGTAGAGGCTTCATAGACAATGAGTAGAGGATTTGTTAAGTATTTTGTATTTCCAAACTTATTCATTGGAAATTATGTTTTAATAGAGTTATATTCATTCATATGATGTTTGTTTCATTTGAGTATTTCTTCCACTTTCGATTTTATGGGATGATGAGACAATGTGATTCTCTTAGAAAATTAGCAATAGTCTTTCAAGTGTCAGCCACACCAAATGTACCCTCACTGGGCGTGACTAACTTGGTATCAGAGCATAGAGTTTAAGAGTCCCACGGATTCTATGAAGTCGTGTCTCGTAGAGTCTTATTTATAGATGTGTTGTGCAACATAGCTTATAAGCAGACAACTAAGACATTAAGAATTATTATACTTTCTTGTGTTATGAGTTCGTGCGCTAGAGTTAAAACTCTATAAAGCTCCTTTCTAACTTGTTTATTATGCGCTTGCAGGTAATGCCTCCTAAGCGTACTATGACCCTAAGGAATGCTTTAGCTAGCAATAATAGGAATATCACTCCAGAGGTGCTTACTCAGTTGGAAACGAGTGGTGAAGGTCGACCAGCCAAAGCCACTGATGTTCCTAGACAACTACTGCTCAACCTGCTCCTATCACGGAGGCTAATTTCAAAGGAGATATTTCTACGCTCATACAGTTTATAGCTGGCTAGAGCGGGAACCTGAGTTCACTAGCTTCTAGTTCAATCCTACATGAGTGGATAACTGCCACTAGACTGAGAGACTTTCTGAGGATGAACCCCTAGGATTCTCAGGGTCTAAGGTTGAGGAGAACCCTCTGAATTTTATTAATGAGACGTGCAAGGTTCTGAAAACTATTTATGCGACTAAGACTAAAGGAGTTGGGCTTGCTACCTATCAGCTCAAGGAATGGCTAATGTTTGGTAAAATCTGTGGGAAGATAGTTGAGGTGAGGATGCTGAGCTTGCTATTTGGGAAGAATTCAGGAGTGCCTTTCTCGATCACTTCTTTCCCCAGGAGTTGACGGAGGCAAAGATTGAGAGGAGTTCATGAATCTAAAATAGGAGGGGCTAATAGTTAAAGAGTACAACCACAAATTCATCTAGTTATCCAGATATAGCCCAGAGATGGTCCAGGAAATAAGAACGAGGATGAGGAAATTTATATCTGGGTTGGGTAGATATATGAAGGAGTGGAAAGCGGCATTGTTGATCCCAGCACCCAGGTATGGATATCTCTAGAATTATGGTATATGCCCAGAAAATAGAGGAGGTTAAGAAGAGATACAAAGAGGAGCATCTAAGTAAGAAGGCTAAGTCAACATGTCCTATGGCCATTAGCCTAAACAGAGTAAAGGAGATAAATCTTACTTCTAGAAGTGGTCTACTAGCTATGCACTATCTTCATCCAATGCACTAGCCCCGAGTAATGGGTATGATCAAAAGTTCCAAGGTTAGCCAAACTTTAGGCCATATGGTTCACAGTCTTAGGCATATATGACCATTGACTCGAAAAGGAAGCCACATTGTGGGAAATGTGGTGGGATGCACCTGGGAGAGTGTAGACATAGAGGGAACAGTTGCTAAAAGTGTGGTCAGCGAGGCCATTTTTAGAGGGAGTCTCCGATGTAGGCTAATAAGGACCAATCTTCTACCTCTCCGATGTGAGAGGTAGTCAAAGAGATGTTATACTAGGGGTAGGCTGTGGAACAAACTGTCTATATGCAATGGGAAACCAACAGGACCAAGAGGTTGCACCAAATGTTGTGATGGGTATGCTTTGAGTTTTTACCTTTCATTGTTATGTTTTACTTGATCCAGGTATTACATGTTGCTTTCTGACACAATATGTGGGTGGTAGATTTGAGATCCTTACTGAGTGCTTGCTTGAGCCATTTTTATTTCTACTCCTGTTAGTGAGTCCGTTCGAGTTGAGAGAATCTATAGAGATTATATGGTGCCCATCTATCATAAGGATGCCCTTGCTAATTTGATTTAGAGATGGTTGATTCGATGTGATCCTTGACATGGATTGGCTTCATGCTTGTTACACCTTTGTTGATTGCAAAACCCAGACTATCAAATTCTAGTTTCCAAATAAGCCTATTATTGAGTGAAAGGGAGATTCTATTACACCGAAGGGTAGGTTTATTTCATACCTCAAGGTTCGAAGACTGATCTCTAAGGGATGTATCTATCATTTTATGTGAGTCAAGTTTGATAATGTGGAGCATCCTACTCTTGAGTCCAAACTGATCAGGAGTGAGTTCCCTTATGTATTTCCTGAGGATTTGCCTGAAGTTCCTCTTGATAAGGAGATTGACTTTAGAATTGATGTTCTCCTTGATACCCAGATTATTTCTATTCCACATATGGAATGGCCTTATGGAGTTGAAAGAGTTGAAGGAGCAGTTGAGTGATTTGTTAGAGAAGCGATTTATTAGGCCAAGTATCTCTCCATGGGGTGCTCCAGTCTTGTTCGAGCAGAAGAAGGATAGTTTCCTTAGAATATGTATTGACTAACTCCAATTGAACAAGGTGACAGTCAAGAACAAGTATCCCCTTCCAAGGATCGATGACTTGTTTGACCAACTTTAGTGTGCCATTATTTTCTAGAAGATAGACCTCTAATCAAACTATCACCAATTGAAAGTGAGATAATGTGACATCCCAAAGACGACCTTTCAAACTCAATATGGTCACTTTGAGTTTTGGGTGATGTCCTTTGGGTTGAAAAATGCACTTGCAACATTTATGAACTTGATGAACAGAGTATTCAAATGATAACTTGACATGGTTCTTGATGGTGTTTATTGACAATATTTTGTTGTATTCCAAAGATGAGGAAAAACATGCTAATCACCTTAGAATCGCTTTGCAGACGCTCAAGGAAAATGAGTTATATGCAAAGTTTTCAAAGTGTGAGTTTAAGCTCAAATCTCTGGGATTCTTAGGCCATATAGTTTCAAGTGATGAAATTTGAGTGGATACTCAAAAGATTGAGGCAGTTAAGAACTCGACCAGACCGACCTTGCCAGTGGATAAAAGAATCTTTCTAGGATTGGCTAGCTACTACCGTAGATCTTTTGAAGGATTTTCTTCCATATCTGCACCGTTGACTAGACTGACACAGAACAAAGTCAAGTTTCAATGGCTCGATGAGTGGGAGAGGAATTTCCAAGAGTTGAAGACAAGGTTGACTACTGCCCTAATGTTGACCTTGCCTGAAGGAACAGATAGATTTGTCATCTACTGTGATGCTTCAAGAGTAGGGTTGGGATGTGTGTTGATGCAGAGAGGTAAAAGTTATTGCCTATGCTTCTAGACAGCTTAAAGTGTATGAGAAGAATTATCCCACTAACGACTTGGAATTGGTAACAGTGGTGTTTGCTCTCAAACTATGGCACCACTATCTATATATACCATGTGTTGATATATTCACAGACAATATGACTTACAATATGTTTTTACCCAAAAGGAGCTTAATCTGAGGTAGAGAAGATGGCCTGAGCTACTCAAAGACTATGACATGAGCATCCTCTACCATCTAGGTAAAACTAATGTAGTTGTTAATGCTCTTAGCAGGTTGTCTATGGGAAGTGTCACCCACATTGAGGGACAGAAAAATGAGTTGGCTAAAAAGATTCATAGGCTAGCACGATTAGGAGTTTAACTAGACGAATCGAGTGAAGCTAGAGTACTTATGCATAATAGGTCTGCATCATTACTAGTAGTGGAGGTGAAAGAGAAGCAATGCAATTGAAAGCAAATATGCACAAAAAGAAAGTGATGTCTTTCATTAATGGGGGAGATGGAGTATTGAGGTACCCAAGCAGATTGTGTGTTCTAGATGTTGATGGTGTTCGAGAAAGGATCATGCTAGAGGCCCATAATTACTGATCTTCCATCCATCCAGGATCAACCAAGATATACCATGACTTGAGAAAAGTCTACTAGTGGAGTGGAGTTTAGAAAGACATTGCTGAATTTATTTCCAAGTGCCCAAATTGCCAGCAAGTAAAAGTTAAACACTAAATCCCATGTGGAGTGAGAACCAAAGGCCATATAGAGTAGCTCAGGATTTTGAGATTCCAGAGTGAAAGTGGGAGATGATCAACATGGACTTCATCACAGGTTTACCAAGGTCTCACAGACAGCACTATTCGATTTAGGTGATAGTTGACAGAATAACCAAATCTACTCAAATTCTTGGTAGTAAAGATGACTTACACTGCAGAAGATTATGTCCAATTGTACATAAAGGATCCCCTTGTCTATCATCTCAGACAAAGGATCACGATTCACTACTCAGTTTTGGAGATCTTTCTAGAAAGGTTTGGGTTCAAAAGTGAACCTTAACACTGCTTTCCACCCACAAACTGACAACCTAGATCCTAGAGGATATGTTGAGAGCCTGCATCATTGACTTCAAAGGTAATTAGGATGACCATTTGCCTCGGGTTAAGTTTTCGTACAATAACAACTTTCATTCCAGTATTTAGATAGCCTCATATGAGGCACGCTACAAGAGTAGATATCGATCATCGATTGGATGGTTCAAGGTAGGTAAAGCAGAATTGATTGGACCAGACATGATTCACCAATCCATGGAGAAAGTAAAGATAATTTGAGAAAGGTTAAAGACAGCAAAGAGTCGACAGAGATCTTACATCGATGACAGAAGGAGAGACTTAGAGTTTAAGGTCGATAATTGGGTGTATTTGAAGTGTCACCTATGAAGGATGTGATTCAAATTGGTGAAACACACCAAAAATATTCTTTGGAATTCCCATAACCATAATTTCCATATATCTCAAAATTCGTTGGTAATATCAAAAAATTGACTTCATATTCTCGATCAGGGGCAAAATTGAGTGGGAAATGGGTATAACCTAGATTTTAGAGGATTCATAGCGAAAAATAATTTTTGTTAATTTTCGAATTCCAGAGAGCATCCGTACCCTGGCCTCGACGTGCTAGGGGTTTGGAGCAGTGTAAAAATCTCTTTCGCATTAGGTCTACATCATAGACCAAACGCAAACAAGTACTAAATTTTCCTTACTTTTTGTCTTGCGCCAAAGCGCATAAGGATCATAGCCCATGCTGACTAAAACATGAAATCACCCATACTTAGCAATTTTTCAATGCCATATCACTCAAAACCATTAGAAAATCCTCTCCAAGACTTAACCAAATATCTTATCCAAATTCAAGTATTTCAACCTCAAGTTTAGGTCTCAAGAACTCAGTCCAAGCTTCAAGTTTCCTTCAACCTTACCTCAAGAAAACCCAAGTTTAAGGTATGTGAGTTTCATCCATTGGATCCTTTCATCTATGGAGCCCAATCTTACTTTTTATTAAAATTGCATGTTTTCAAGTTGTATTACCTATGGGTATCTCTTATTATGAAATTTGAGCATGAATCATGTTGGGGTTTTATCAAGTAATGTTGATTGTTCATGAATATCTATTTTAATCTTATACTATGAGTTAATCTTTGTCTATTGAGACTATGCATGATTCAAGCTATGAAAGCTATGAACTATTGTGAAGTTTTGATATGAATTACATGATACCCATTATGGGGTTTTACCATAATATTAGTTAGCTGATTTACATGACAATAAGATGCATTGATTTTACCATTTCATGATCCACACTCTTGCATTTTGTATGATTTGAACATGTATCCATATGTACCCACGAAGTGTTTGATGAAATGCCAAGTCAAGAATTCTCAAGTTATTTACATGATTTACAAATCATTGACTTCATGATGATTATGGGCTTTCAAGCATGTAATGAACTCATGGAAAGTATCTATGATTTAAAAGTATCAAGTTAAGTCCTATTTCAAAATTTTTACCTCTTGTGAACCTTTCTTGTTAAAGCAAGGGTTCATATATGATTATGATATTATTCTCATGTTTCAACTTAGGCTCATCACTAGAGGCCAAACATATATATGAGCTACTCAAGTCATGTAATTACAAGCTACTCATGTTATGATTTGTTAGACCCCGTATTTCTTAAATTAAGTATAATTATCCAATTGGGAATATTATTATGAATGTTGTGTAAGTTGAACTCAGGTAAATTGTTTTTCGATGTATGATTGGAGTATCAAGTGAATTTTCTGTAAATAATTAAGCTTGAGTCGGAAGTCCTTGATTGGATTAAAAATAGAAAGTTTGGGGCCTAAGTGAACTATAGATTAAATTGGAGCCCTTATAATGCAATTTTGGAAACCTTACCTTCTATAT
>JAOTQJ010146829.1:0-80084 GCA_025642045.1 Solanum sejunctum
ATACTTTTTTCAAAGTAAAAATGAAAATAACATAAATAGTTTTGACATGTTGGGAAATTTAATTAGATTGAAACCAAATGACATAATGTTAGCATTAAAATAAATACGAATACATAAACAAAATAATATAAGAAGAGAGTTGAAGTGGGCCTTTATCCTGTTTAAATATCTATTGCAACTTTCGGACCTTTTCCTTATGATGTTGTATATACACATGCATATTGGTGTATATAGTGCGATTCTTGCTTCCTAGGGTCTGTAAGACAGTTTTTTTTCCTTCAAAGAAGAGGAAGTTTCGGCCCCCATGGACCAAGAAATGTAGAATGGGGGAGTCCAAAATGACTCGGTGCATTGTTCATGCAAAGAAATAAAATTAAGGATTAGTGAAAGATTCAAATATACATCTTGGCTAGGTTAGCGAAGACACAAGCACAGAAAAATAGATAACCTGGAGAATAACTAAAGCATATGTGAAAAATCTATAACTTGGGAACAACCCTCAAACCAAGATATCATCAAGTGTCAATTTAGAAAAATGAAGAGAGATAGACATAAGTTAATTCTGGAAGGCCAATCAGTGTAATGAACAAGAGAAAATAGTTGCAGCAAAACACATTATTGATACACGCACAAATGGCAGCAAACATATCTGTAACTTGTAGCAAACATAAATTGTAACAATCATACCATTTTAATACACACAAACATATCTGTGGCCTTCAATGATTTTTCTTATTCCAACAAACTCACACGAAAATTATAGCAAAACATATCATTAACAAGTTGACATGATTTCTCAATACAATTGACGACACTTAATTCGAATCTAATTAAGCATGAAAAGATTTAGATTAATACACAATTTTGGACTGGCCTGCAGCCAAGAAGAAGTCTTACAGCCGAGACTACCTCGAGCCCTCTGTTCAATACCAAACAGAGGTGAGTAATAAGAGAAATAGAACTGCTCACGTTGTATGTTAGAATACTAAGGTTTTGACAGACACGAAGGCAAAAACATAATTTAACAGCTGAAGAAGAAGCTTAACATGAAGCATAAACTTTATGGAATACCAAAGTTATGGAATTACAGCAAAATTTCAGCAGCAAGGCAGGTTCAGACAACAGCTAAAGGGTCGGGTAGTCATAGTAATAACATATAAATGAACATGTTTGTGGATATGCATAACAGTTTGTAATTTAAGACTTGAGCAATTAACCAGATTGAAGTATGTACCAGATTATCATCAAACAAATTAACAGGATTAAAGCATGTCTTGAACAAGATCATTTTACCATTAGTCTTGACTTACAACAGCCCTAGCAATGAACAAAACAACATCAAAATTACCTCAGTCAATACTAATCTCTGGGCTCGACCATCAACAACAAACCAATTCAACCATAGTCAACAACAAACCAGTGATAGCTCATCACAACAGAACATTTTTCGTCAAAGCTGAGCTAATGCAAATAAGAATAATCTCGATATAACTTCAACAATCACATTTAGTCACAATATATTAGACTCGAGTGAAACAGCAAGGCTGGGATATTACCTTGATCGGAGCAGCGAAACTAGGACGATGAGCTTGACGAAGCTTCGACACCACCAAAGAGTCGTCTGCCCCTGCTTCGACGAAGAGTTTTTGGGAATCAATTCGAGGGTTTTGAACTCAAAATGATTATGACAAATCGAGTAGTTTTGCTAAGGCTTTCTTAGTTTCGATGGCTAATTCCCGACTTGTTTTCGATAATTGCTTATATGAGGGTGTTTGCTTGAATCTTTTCGCTGCCCCTTTGATTATTCGCACCCCCTGATCTTTCTCATTTTAATTGAATTTGTGAGGTAATGCACGTATATTAAAAAATATATTCAAAGACAAAATTTAAATCATACTTTCTATTATTGCCTTTTGTAAAGTTATAAATACGTTGTGTAATTTATCTTCTAGAGTCTAAAAATACTACTATAAAACTTCAATAAATGAAAGAGCAAATATTAAAAAAAAATTCAAATATTTATCTTGAATTTTGAATAATTCAACTATTTTAAACATTGAACAAAAGTCAAAAATTCAATTAATTTGAGACAAAAGAAATATAATTATTAAGATAATAAATTTAAATTAATTATCAAATTAAATAGGACAAAAAAATTTCATATGTGGAAATGATCAAATGTATGTTGAAGCTTTGTTTAAAAAGGTCAAATATACACGTACGTGTAATTTTATTCCGCTGAAAAATTAAAAAATAATTTCAAATTATTTTCACTTCCATCAGCTGAAAGTGAGATTACCTTTTTTCTAAATAAAAAATATGTCAACTTTGAATAAGAAAGTTGAGGGGTATATCAATTAGTTTTCTTATTACTATCATTATTATTGTTGAGCGCGTAGTGTATATCATAATTTTTATTTATTTTTATTTGTTAAGTGTTCTGTAAATCTTAAATTTATATGTGCATTAAATTTATTTCAAATTTAATATTGATAGTGAGTTTATCTTATATTGAAATTTTAAAGTTTATATTCTAATTATCACTTTAAATTATATTCTTTATGAATTTTTTATTTAAATAAGGAAGGAAAAAAAGAATAAAAAATTATATATGTATTCTGGTAGTGACATTTGGCCATTTTGCAGCAATTATAAAATAACTTGGAAAACAAGTATTTAAGAAAGTTATTTTTAAATAGAAAATGTGTATTTATGGAAGTTATAAATATTAAATATTTATTTTCAAGAAACAAATATAAGAAAATATTATAGTTCCTTTTTTTAATGTTTGACTAGAAATCATCAAACAATTAATCACTAATCATTTTCAATATTTTAAAAATAGTATGAGAGAAAAATATATTTAATTTAATTTTATAGACAAAGGGCAAAAATATCAAAAAAGAAACTACTTTAAAATATGAATACAAAGTTTTGCCATTGTGGCCAAAATTTGGGCCAAATTTTATGGCCTAATAACATTTCCCTACAAATAAATATAAAAATCTTTTATCCTCGTAAAGTTTTAATTGAAGATAGTTATCTTAATAAAAAGAAGAGCTTTGCAAGCAATTGCGATAAATAAATGGCTAAAGATAGAAATGCTTATGGTTTACCTGACTAAGTCAATGCAAAACTATAAAACGCAGTCCATATAAATGCCAAAATTTAAGAATTATTAATGTAATTTAACAAATTAAGTGAAATACAGAGTAGAATTGACTAATCCAAGACAAAAATTATTCAAAGTTAAATCGTATAATTAACAAATTAAAAAATTATCGAACAACCAAGGAACATTATAATCAAAACCAAAGATTTACGTTAGTGTAAAGATGAAAACATGAAAACAACGTTCTTTATATCTTCCTAATTAGTTTTAAAAGAATCGATGAATAGCATGCTTCTCACTCGTGGGACTGTCCCAAAGGAGTTCTTTTTTGAATGGTTAGCAAAAGTTTACTTTTAAAGGCAACCGTTTAAACTGATTCAAGAGGCTACTTAGTTAGCTATTAATAATTTAGAAGGACATATCTCACCGAAAGGTCACTCATTATTAGTTTCCTTCCGCTTCTAGTTAATTAATTAATTAATTGGGGAAAAGAGCAAAAAGTTGAGAAACAGAAGAAATATGAAAACTTGTTTTGGAGAACGTGACATCGTCATATCTAACATTCTTTTTTATATACATATAAGATAAGATAAGATATAAGATAAGATATTATTACATAATATTTTCTTGTAAGTTAAGTTTTTTTTTTTTAAAAAATAGTGCATCTTCTTCTTCAAAAATAAAATTTCTTTACAGTTTTTAGTAGCTCTTCTTCTTCACCACAAATTATCTGCAAAATTATCTCTTTTTCATCTTTTTTTCCTTTAGAAAAAGTATGAGTAGGTTTGTGTCACGATCTAAGCTAGATCCCAGATGTGATGCACCTATTAGAATTCCAAAGGACTTCACCAAGCCTCTAAACATATATAGCAAACATAAGGTTAAAAGGGATACCAAGACGTACAAGAAATGCATACATAAAGCTAAGATACACTAACAATCTCAACATAGGTAGAAACAATACGAAGGACAACATAGGCTCCAAAACTACATTAAATGCCTGAAAAACCTCTAAACATAGATTAGTTGCTAGCATAAGCCTAGATAACTTGGTGTCTAAACGTAAACAAATATATATAAAAAATCTAAATGTGAATGTAACACGTCCTTGGAACATCAGGACTCACCAACTCTGAATCTGAAATGATAGCGAGTAGCCACACAAAAGATGAATGCCTACACATGTAATATAAAAAAATATGGGAAAAAAATGTATGCGATTAATGCTTTTAAATGTACCAAGTATGTGAGAATACAACATAATATATGCCATAGTGTGTTATTGACCAAAATAAGAATACAATATAAAATTCATTTAAGGCATAAATAAAATATGAATATAATCAATGCATAGTAAGAATCATAATGAAAACCTTCAAAGAAGCATAAGCCATAGGAAATCATAATCATATGTAGGATGTCATTCACAACTGACAATAAGATCATGCAAGCTAGAATCTTAATATTGCCCCTACATTGATGAAAGGAGAGACTACTTGCCAAAGTTGTAATGACCCCTAGTTTAGGAACCCTAAGTATAGAAAAGTTGGCCTAAAAAGTGACTTGGAGTTTGGTTTATGGGACCGCATACAACCCACAAAATGACATACGACCCGTAAGTTTGGTTCTTAAACATAGAACTTCAGGAAGTGAAAAAATTCCCAAGACATGGACCTAGTGATGACCTGTAGAGTATCTTACGACCTATAGATGGTTTCGTGAATAGGACCCCAAACACGCAAAAAATTTGAAGTTTTCAGGAAGGTAGTATACGAGTTATCAGACGACCCGTGAAATATGTTACGATCCATGTATACCTTTCGTGGGTAGGGACAAGAAAGTAAGAAAAATAGTTAATTGTGAAAAGATTCTATGAGTCCAACCATGGCCCGTACTATTTTTGATCAATAATGTCAAATTTTACAATTTTCGGATATGTCATCAAATGAGAGGATTTATGGCCATAAGTCGACCTACGACCCGTAATTGGGGATCTGCAAGTCGCTTCCAATAATTTTAAAACGAAATAATTTGGTCATTTTTTTTCATAATTCTATTCCTATATTATGTCATTTTGCGGATGAAAGGGACCTATTTTACCCTTCAAATGCTAGTTCCTATCATTCCTTACTATCAAATTCTCTAAGGAAAAAGAGGCTCTCAAGACTAGGCAAGAACAAGACTAGGGTTTCCAAGCTTTCTTCCCCAAAGGCTTTAATTCAGTTTCTCCTTAACTTCTCCAGGTATGTGTGTTGATTTATAAGTATCCCTTCACCCATAAAGTTTTCTATTATATATTTTTACCTTTTCTTTAAGTTCTTCAGTATAAAGTATATGCTTATTATAACATCTCTCACGCGGTTCGAAAAAATGCCGTTTAGTGTATACCTTGAATATCTCAAAATCTGTGCATGATTTTGCAAATCTGACTTCATATTCATTTTTAGGGGCGGAATTGTATAGGCAAGGGGTGGTTTTTGATTTTTAGATGATCCATAATGAAAAATAAGTTTTTGCTATGGAGGCTGAACCAGAAAGGATATATGACCAGTCGCGTTATGGACTTGTTGCACATTAGTGCAAAAAGGGCCTAAACCATTCCTAGGCCAAAATAGGAAAAAACTTGAACTTCGCTAAAAAATGTACTAGTTCGCTGCTAGTTCGCGTAGCGGACTTATTGTGGACTAGTTCAACAGGTTCCTTAATCTTTTGTGTTCACTTATGGGCTAGGTAATAACCCATTGCCTATATATATAAATGAGAAACCCTTATTCCTTAGTCATTTTCAGCCCTAAAGCTCACAAAAATTACTTAAATCCTCTCCAAAACATCATCAGTTATCCCATTAATTTCAAGAATCTCAAGAACTTGCTTTGGATTTCAAGAGCACAATTCAAGCCTCAAGTCTTTCTCAAGTTTTCTTTAAGAAAGTCTCAAGTTAAAGGTATGTGGGCTTCATTCATAGAATTTCTTCCACCCATGAATCCAATCCTTTTTCTTTACCAAATTTCATGATTTTAAAGTTGAACACTTTATGGGAAATTCTTATTATGCATTGTACACATGATTTAAATTTGAATTTTTTAAATAATTATTTTATTATGCTTAAATATCATTTGGGTTTGATATTGGATTTTACGATATTAAAGTTATGTACTCTGTGATGCTATGAAAAGCTATGGAAGAACTTGTAGATTTTAGTTGGATTCCATGATACCCAAAATGAGGATTTTACTAGTTGGTGGGTTAATTTGAATGACTTTAAAAATTTACTCCTCTCATGCTCTATACTCTTGAATTGCATGATTTCAAGCTTATGTGACACCATGTTTTTGACTAAAGTATTTGATTAGATCCTATGTTGACTAAAGTCTTATTGTGAGACTTGTGAATTATAAATATTGTAAATGTTGAAGGGTTATTATACATGCTATGAGCTTATGAGAATGTTACAAGTGTATGACTAATATGAAGCCCTTTCTTGATATTATGATGTGATGGTTTGATGAGTTACTCTTATGATTCTACCATGAGCTATGAAATGTGTAAGCTATCAATATGTATATGAATTGATTATAACATGGGATTGTTGACCTAATACTGAGCAGACCTTGGATGGTAGCCAATTATCCCATAACTATGTGCCACCATAGGGTATTATGTTATATCTTCCAAAACGGTTATATCGCAAGGTAGATTACATTGTAATCCCTACAGAAAAGATTATATCATAAGGCAAGGATATATCTCAATATATACCAAAATACCGTAAGGTAAACATATTTTGTGATACCTATAAAGAAGAATATGCCACAAGGTTAGGACATCTTGTGACACCCTCCCAAAAGGTCATACCGTAAGGTAGGGATATTTGTGAACACTCTCCGAAAAGGATATATCATAATGTGAGTGGATGGTTTACCTTGGCAAATTAGACCACTCCTTTTTCGGTATAGAGTGAACATCAGAATTCCAAGTAGTACTTTCGCTTGGTCTTATTTATTTGTTATGGTCCCTTCCCATCTATGTATGATATGTTACATGATTTAATTATTCTTCATGCATGTATTAGCTAAATCATTGATCATTTATGTTATGTTGAAATTATATGAATACTCTATGAATATGCATATTGTTTAATTGTGGATTATTCTCCCTTATTGCATTGCAACCCACACACTTTGTACATTCTATGTACTAACACATACTTCTTTTTGCCTAACTGATCTAAACATGTAGGCACCAGAGCTCTTATTCATCCTCCTCCTCCACATGGCTTGCCGGATCATTTGAAGAATGCTATTGGTGACTACTCCACTCTGGGGATCATATCCACCTTACATTCATTCTTTTGTTAAGACTTGACTATTTTTTGGGTACTTATCTTTTGATGATGAGACCGAGAGATATTTTGCCCTCATTCCATTTGTATTATAAGTGTTGTTTGATATGGATACTTATGTGTTGAGCTTGACTTTTATTATGACTACGTAATTATGAAAGAATTCCCTTAGTCCCTTATTCTCTTCTATGCTTGTTGTATATTGATAATGATATATACTTAGAGAGCAATATAAAGTGTCACAACTTATGCTCACACCATCACCATATCTTAGATCATCATAGGTATATCAATAATCAAGAGTTTCATTAATATCAGACCTTACTCGTCCCATGTATGCATGAGTATCAATATTATTGGACCTAATTTGTCCCAAATATACAAATATATTAATGATACTGGACCTAACTCATCCCAACAATACAAGTATATCAATAATACCAGACCTTACTCGTCCCAATTAGTCTCAAAAGTCCCATTTAGTCACAATTTATCTCAAGTCCTCATCATTCCTTCATAATTTATCTGAGTTCATCAATAGGATAAAAATATTCCAAAATTTGGTTCAACCAGAGTCATTTTCCTACCATATTTCAACACATTAACTCAATTACACAATTATCCCTTCTAAATCCCATAATTATTAAATAAAAATGCTTAATAACTCAAATTCAGTCCCTAAGGTTAGCTGAACCTACTTCGATGTTGAAACTGCACTCGGACAAGCTTTCAGTCAACTTAATTCTTCAAATCGATCCCCCAAATTTGATGAATCACTATCAACAATAGATACTACTCATCAAGAAAAATATTTTGATACTCATATTAGCATAAATTAAGCTTAGGGGCAAAATAGTTAATTTTAGGGCTAAAATCCAAAATTCCTGAATCTGAAAATTACCTTTAAAGTCATGTTCTATATGGAAAATGATGTTCATGTATGAAAATTTTATTAAAATCAAGGTTCAATCAAATGAGGAATTAGTATTTAAAGTTTGAAAATTGTAGTCTAAGAATTCCCAATTTTGGACGTTCAATTTCATGAAATCAAAGATAAAATCAAGCTAAAACTCATAGAAAATGATTAGTTAAGTGTTAGAAATACTTACCCAACAAAAATCTTTGAAAACCATTCTTCACAATCGCCCCAAATCTCTTGAATGTTTAAAAATGGATAAAAATGGTGTTTTACGAGTTTAAAATTGTCCAAGTATGGAAATTACTCTGGCAATCGTGGAGCCCATCTAGTGAAAGCGAAAAGCAAAAAGCTCACAACTCCGTGAACTCTGGGCATAGTCCACAAATGCAGAGCTCAGCAAACCACTCTCTGTGAGCACGGAGCTCAGAAGACCGCACCATCCGCAAATGCGGAGGCTTCTCCTCAAAGGCGGAGAAGGAATCCACTTGCACCGGATATCAGCAAAAATCAGCAAACCAAGTCCAATTTTCCTACTTGGAATGGACCCTTGAAACTAATACAAACTTAGAATTTCACAAACAAAATATGTACCCATACCAGAAACAACAATCTGGACTCAACGATATCATCATAAAATTAGTTTCACGGCCTCCTCTCCACATTTACCAATGCAAGTTCATAAAACTAGTTTGAAACTTAAAATACCAAAAATACCCTCAGCAACTCCAAAAATTATTTTGAGATCGTTTCTAGCATTAGTTTTACCATCTGGAATTAGTGGAGCTGTTGGAATTCTGATCCGAGCTTTACTCCGAATGTTGACCAAAGTTAAACTTTGGTTTAAAAAATGACTAACATCACAATTTTGAGACTAGAAATCTCATTTTAACTCTAAATGCAATTTTGTAACTTCTCATAGTTCAGTTTTGACATTCCAGAGCTAATGGAATCAATGAATCCTCGATCTGACCTTCGAAACTCAAAATGGCACAAAAACTCACCTTTTTAATAACTTAAGCCTCTAAAAATGTCAATTCATATTTTCAACTTTTAAAACTCAGGATTTTAATTTCAACCACTCAAATAGTTTAAAATAGGCCCAAGTAACTTACAAAAGGGTAAAACAATAATTTTCACAGATAAGGCGAAAAATGACCAGCTAGGTCATTACCGGGAATGATGGGTTCATCGTGTATTGTGATGCATCAAGGATAGAGCTGGGTTGTATGCTAATGCAAAATGGTAAAGTGATCGCCTATGCTTTAAGGCAGTTGAAAGTGCATGAGAAGAATTACTCGACTCATGATCTTGAGCTTGCAGCGGTGGTGTTTGCCTTAAGGATTTGGCAACATTACTTATATGGAGTTCATGTGGATATTTTCACTGACCACAACAGTCTTCAACATATATTCACCCAGAAGGATCTCAACTTGAGGCCACAGAGGTGGTTAAAGCTACTCAAGGATTCTGATATGAGTGTGAAGTACCACCCAAGAAAGGACAATGTTGTAGCTAACACCCTTAGTAGAATTTCCATGGGTAGTATGTCCCATATAGAAGATGATTGAAAAATCAAGTTGGCCAAAGATGTTCATAGGTTGGCAAGACTGGGTGTAAGATCAAGTGAGTCCAGAAGTGGTCGCGTAATATTTCTTCATTGGTCAGCATCTTCTTTGATTGATGAGTTTAAGGCTAAGCAAGATCTTCATCCCTCATTGGTTGAGTTGAAAACATTTGTAATAGGTGGAGACATAGAAGTATTCTCACAAGGGGGAGACGGTGCGCTCTGATATTAAGGCAAGTTATGTATGCTCAACGATAGTGAGTTGAAGAAGTTGGTCATGCAAGAAGCCCATAACTCTTCATATTCTATTCATACCAATACTACCAAGATATATAGAGACTTGAGGGTGATTTATTAGTCTAATGGGATGAAGAAAAACATTTCTCAATTTGTGTCCAAATGTGCCAAATGCCACCAGGTCAAATTTGAACGCTAAAGGCCAGGTGATCTATCATAAGACATCGAAATTCCTACTTGAAAGTGGGAAGTGCTTAACATGGAATTTGTAGTTGCGTTGCCAAAGACCAAAAAGTATTCTAACTCTATATGGGTAATAGTTGACGGCATGACGAAGTCAACTCATTTCCTAATGGTCAAGACCACATTCAGTGCTGAGAACTATGCCCACTTATATATTCAAGAGTTAGTGAGGTAATATGGGATTATATTGTCCATCATATTGGATCATGGAGTTAAATTTACTTATCATTTTTGGAAATGCTTTCAAAGAGAATTTGCTACTAGGGTGAAGTTGAGTATGACTTTTCGTCCTCAAACTGATAAGCACGTCGAGAGGACTATTAAGATGTTGGAGGATATATTGAGAGTTTGTGTGTTGGAATTCAATGGAAGTTGGGATGAATTGCCACTTATTGAGTTTGCCTACAACAATAGCTTTCATACAAGTATTGGGATGACACAATTAGAAGTGATGTATGGTAGACGATATTGATCGCCCATTAGGTGGTTTAAAGTTGGTAAGGTGGCATTAATATGACCAAAACTTGGTGATTAAAGCTATGGAGAACATTAAAATCAAAAGCGAGGAATTACAAATTGCCCAAAGATGACAAAAGTCCTACTTTGATGTGAGAAGAAGGGAACTTGATTTTCAAGTTAGTGATTGTGTCTATCTTAAGGTATCTCCAAGAAAAGGTGTTCTCCAGTTCGATATGAAAGGGAAATTGAGTCCTAGATATAAGGGACCCTATAAGATGGTGAGAAGAGTGGGGAAAGTAGCATATGTGTAGGATTTACCTAACAAGTTGCACTTGATTCATCCGATTTTCCATGAGTGGATGTTAAGGAAATTCATAGGTAATCAAGTTCTATAGTTCCTTTGCATGATGTGAACATTGAAGAGGATTTGAGTTATGAAGAGGTACCGATTGAAATCCTAGATTGACAAGTAAAGAAGCCAAGGAACAAGGAAGTTTCATCTGTCAAGGTACTTTGGAGAAGCCAAACAGTTGGGGGTGCTACATGGGAAGCAGAAATAGATATGATGAAGCACTATACATATGTAGTCCACTCTACTCAAGCCTAAGGTATTAATAAATTTTTTCAAAACCTCCAGTTCCATGGATTTTAGTTTATCATGATGTATGCATTTATTTTGATGTTTCAGAATTATTTTGAAAAATGTTTTAAGTATGAAATCTGAAGTTTTTGTGAAATGGTGCTTCACTTGCATTTTTGCATGCATACTGGGTTATTAGATCATGGTTTACTCTTTAGAGCCTTCTATTAAGTACATTTGGGGACGAATGTTCCCAGGGAGAAGATATTGTAACGACCCCCTAGTTTAGGAGCCTTGAATACACAAAAGTTAACTTGAAAGGTGACCTAGAGTCTAGTTTACGGGACTACTTATGACCCATAAGACAATATTTATGGGACCACTTATGGCCCATAAGATGACATACAACCCATAGTTTCGGTTCTTAAACATAGAACTTCAAGAAGGGAAAAAGTTTTCAAGTGTGGGGTACCTTATGGACTAAGTGATGACCCGTATAATATCTTACGACTTGTAGATGGTTTTGTGAGTAGGACCCCAGACATGAAGGAAATTTGGAGTTTTTAGGAAGGTAATATATGAATTATTAGATGTCTCATGGAATATGCTATGACTCATGTAGACCTCGTGGGTATGGCCAAGAAAGTGATGAAAATGGTTAAGTATGGAAGGACTCTACGTGTCCAACCATAGTCCATAAGAGGATTCACATCCTGTGTTGTTGTTCGTAGTTTTCTGTTTAGTGAAGTCAAATTTTAGGACTTTTAGATGTTTATCAGATGACGGGACTTAAAGCTCGTAAGTCGACCTATGGACCATAATCATGGTTGCATAATTCTCTTTTGACAGTATTTAATAAGGGATAATTTGGTTATTTCCCACAATTCTACTATGTCATTTTGGAGATGAAAAGGGACCTATTTCATCCTTTAAGCCCATATTCCTATCATTCTTCGCTCTCAAATTCTCCAAGGCAAAAGAGGCCCTCAAGACTAGGCAAGACCATGGATAGGGTTTCAAAGCTTTCTTCCCCAAAGGCTTCAAATTCCATTTCTCCATAAGTTCTCTTGGTATGTGAGTTAATTTATAGGTATCCTTTCACCCATAAAGTTCCCTATTACATATTTTTACCTTTTCTTTGAGTTCTTCAGTTTAAAGTGCATGCTTATGATAATTTCATGATCTTTATGTTATTGTACAATACTCATGAACTTGAATGACCATTCTACTAAGTAAATATATGTATATTAGAAATATGATGTTTATTCCATGATGAGTTTCGATATGATCAAGGTTGGGCGATTTCGCTATTCCTTTTAAAAAGAAATTTCCTAAGACTTAATGTGATTTATGATTGTTCCATGCTAAATCTAAGCCCACTTTGTTTTTAATGAAAGTTTCCTATGATTTATGGTTATGATTAAGGTATGTATGAAGAGCTTCAAAGCTAAGTTTACCAAAGATATATGTTGATGTTAATTTCCCTAAACGATGTTTAAAAAAGATTCTTAAGTTCGAGCAACTCTTATGATTGCTACTTATGATTCTAAGAGTATGTTTCAAAGATTTTGTGGGATGACTTAACACTGAGAGAACTAGAGATTAAGACTCATTCCATTAGTTGGGGCATGATCCCTTGAAGCTAAATCTCAATGTCCCTAACTATATGCCACCACAGGAGCCTTATAGGCTAGGCTAGTATCCACATAGGGCCAGAGGTTACGAAAGATGCAATTGCAAAATCACTATACTTTGGATATCTACCTTCGCAGTAGATTCTCCTTTTCCCAATGAAAGGAGTGCATCGGCCTTTTCCTAATGGAAGGAGTTCATTAGATTCCATGTAGTAGCTCACATGGTCTTATTGTCGTTTATGGTCCATTACCACAAGTTTTATGATCCTATGATATGGCTTCATGAAGCGTCCCACATGTACTTTGGAGTTCCCCATAATCATAATTTCTATGTATCTCAAAATCCATGCGTGATTTCAAAAATTTGACTTCATCTTCTAGATTAGGGGGAAAATTTAAGTGGTAAATAGGTATAACCCGAATTTTAGAAGACGGTAGTAAAAAATAATTTGCTAATTTTATGATTTACAATGGCTGTCCATGCCTGGGGTGTGCCACTGTGTAAATTATACTCCGTGTCTGGTCTGGTCTGCACTGCACCAGGGGCACGGACTAATGCAATATTTTCCTTACTTTTTCCATTTCCACCAAGGGCATTGTGGTCATAGTCCCATGCCCACTTAAACGTGAAATCACCCATACTTAGCTATTTTTTTAACTTTGTAACTCACAAATCCCTCTCTATAACCACTCTAAGACTCTATCAATTCTCTCATTCAAATTTAAGGATTTCAAGTTTAATTTTGGGACTCGTGTCAAGCTCCAAGTCTATATCAAGTTCACCTCAAGGAATTCAAGGCTTAAGGTAGGTATGTGGGTCTTCATCTATGGGTACTTTCACCAATGGAGCCCAACCTCCTCTTTTTATGAAAATTACATGTTTTCAAGTGTATTACCTATGAATATCTCTTATTATGAAATGTGAGCATAAATCATGTTGAGGTTTTTACAAGTATTGATTAATTATGCATGAGTGTCTATTTTAAGCTTCTTTCACGAATTGCTTTTGTCTATTGAGACTATGCATGTGTTGAGCTATAAAACTACGAACTATTATGAGCTCTTGTGTTGAATTTAAAGGTACCCTACATGAGGGTTTTACTACATGTGGTGAGTTGATTTGCATTGAGTTTACTCATATTATTTTATTTTTGAATTGCATGGTTTTGAACAAGTATCATGAACACCATGTGTTTGATAAAATGACATGACAAGAATTATCAAGTTATTGATGATCTATTACATGATTTACAAGTCAAGTGACTTTATGATGATTAAGGGATTTCAGGCATGTATTGAATTTACGAAAATTATCTATGATGTTGCAAGTATCAAGTTAAGCCCTATTTCAAGATTTTCACCTCTTGTGAGCTATTCATATTAAAGAAAGGGATCATGTATGATTATTATCTACTCTCATGTTCAAGTTAGGCTCACTATTAGAGGTCAAGCATGTTTATCAGCTACTCAAGTCATGTCATCATGTCTCTTACAAGTTATTCATATTATGGTTAAAGTATGACTATTTCAAGTGTTTCGTGAGATTTTACTTAGCACCAATTGAGGATTAAGATGGGGGCTCCACTCAAGGATTACCTATACAAAGTCTTAGTCTTTAAACTATGTACCACCATGGGATTATACATGATCTCTCTTCTGGCTTTCTAGTGGATCCATCTAGTTATACCACACATGTATTATGTGCTATGCAAGTTGAATGTTTTACAAGCATGTGCTATTATAAGCATTGATCATGCATGCCATGTTGAGATTATATATATCCATTGCTTATGATTGTGCATTTTAAACATATTGTCTTACGTCTTTGTTGCACTGTATCCTGCATACTTAGTAATTTCAAATGTATTAAGGCATACTCTATGCCTACATAATATCACCATATAGGAATCGAAGCTCCTTTTTATCCTCCTCCTCCACATAGGTAGTTCGATTCTTGAAGAAAGCTTTGGTGAGTCCTCAATTTTGAGGACAATATCTATTTAATTTATGTTATGTTGAGACTCCTTCTTTGTTGAATACTTATTATTATGAGGGTGAGCATGAAAAGTGTCTTGGACCCCATTTTATTCCAAGTTAGAGTGTTATTGAATGCTATGATGTATTTATGCTATGAGCTTGACTCTTTTATGCTTTTGTGATTATAAAAGACTTCTCTTTGCCTCGCTTCCCTTTTAATTATATTACTTGTTGATATTTATTTGCCTCCGCGACCATGGATATTTGAATGATATGCTAAGAGGCTTGTTTGGGGTCCCTTCGGGTTCCCTACTTGCCGTGTTATATCTAGATGAAACACCCCAAAAATATTCTTCAAAATTTCCCATAATTGTAATTTCCATATATCTTAAAATTCGTGCATGATATCAAAAGTTCGACTTCATATTCTTGATCAGGGGACAAAATTGAGTAGAAAATGGGTATAACCCCGATTTTAGAGGACCCATAACAAAAAATAAATTTTGTAAAAATTTGATTTCTAGTAGCCATCCATGCCATGGCCGCGACGCGCCAGAGGCATGGACTAGTGTACTATTTTCCTTGGTTTTTCAGTTTGGCCCAAAGGCCTTAGGATCATAGCCCCATGCCCACTTATGCGTAAAAACACACATAAGTCTTCTCCAAGACTTAACCAAATATTTTATCCAAATTCAAGTGTTTCAAGCTTAATTCCAGTTCTTCAGGTCTCCATTCAAGCTTCAAGTCTTCTTCAACTCTACATCAAGGAATTCCCTAAAATTAGGAATGTGAGTTTCATCCATTGGGTCCTTTCACCCTGAAGTCCAATTTTCCTATTTTATGAAAATTGCTTGATTTCAAGATGTATTACCTATAGGTATTTATTATTATGAAATATAAGAATGATTTGTGTCGGGGTTTTATCAAATGTAGATGATTATGAATGAATATCTATTTTAAGCTAATACTATGGATTGATCTTTGTCTATTAAGACTATAAATGATTCAAGCTATGAAATCTATGAACTGTTGTGAAGTTTTGATATGATTTTCAAGTTACCCATGATGGGGCTCTACCATGATGTTGGTGTACTGATTTACATGACTTTAAGATACATTAATTTCACTATTTCATGATCTATAATCTTGCATTTTGCATGATTTAAACATGTTCTCATATGTGCCCACCAAGTGTTCGATGAAATGTCAAGTCAAAAATTCTCACGTTAATTACATGTTTTACAAGTCAAGTGACTTCATGATGAATATGGGCTATCAAGTATGTTTGAGTTCATGAAATTATCTATGATTATGCAAGTATAGAGTTGAGCCCTATTATCAAGATTTTACCTCTTGTGAGCCATAAATGTTAAAGCAAGGGTTCATGTATAATTATAATCTATTCTCATGTTTCAAGTTAGGCTCACCATTAGAGGACAAGTCTGTTTAACAGCTACTCATGTTATGATTCTATGTATGTTACAAGTTACCAAAGATATGATTATTTCAAGTATTCCATTGGATTAAATTTAGCACCGATGGATTAGATGTCTGCGTGAACTATCTTCAAAGGTCCATACTCCTTTCCTCAAACTATGTGACAACATAAGATTATGTTAGACCCTTGCTATACTAGCGGATCCATTGCACTTTATCATGAAATACACCCTGAAATGGGACGTGTTCCTGTAAGGGGGGTTCCTTCTCCAAAATGGAATGGGCTCCCGTAAGGTGAAGTATAGTTTACCTTGGCAAGTAGACCACCTCTTTACCGATGAGGGGTAATCATCGAGATTTCAAGTTGTATCTCGCTTGGTCTTATTCTTTGTCGGTTGAGGTCTCTTTCCGCACGTGTATTATATTCTACGCAAGTTGAATGATTTATAAATATATTTTACTTCAAGCATTGATCATGCATGCCATATTGAGATTATGCTTATCTATTACCTATTACTATGCATTTTGACTTTATTGGCTTATGTCTTGTTGCATTGCATCCTACATACTTAGTACATTCAAATGTACTAATGAATACTTTATGCCTACACAATAATACTATGTGGGGACCAGAGCTCCTCTTGATCATCCTTTACATTGCTAGTGAGATTATTCGAAGATAAGCTTAGTGAGTTCTTAAGTTTAGGGACACTATCTACTGTCTCTTGCTATTTCTAAGACTTCTTGATATTGAACATTTGACATTATGAGGGTGAGCGCAGAGAGTGTCTTGGTCGTCGCACCATTCTAAGTTTAGAGGTATTATTGGAATATTATGATGTATTAACATTATAAGCTTGACTCTTTATGTTTTGCATGATTAGCAAACACTTTCCTTAGTCCTAGTTCCCTTTTATATTATCTCTTGTTGTTGCTTACTTTGCTCCCATGACCAAGGATGTGTGATTGATATGCTAAGAGGCTTGTTTGGCTTTTTTCGGGCACCCATTCACCATGTCATGTCTAGGCCCTAGGCTTGGGACATGACAAACTTTGTATTAGAGCAGTAGGCTTATAATGGTCCTCGAAATCCAACACACTGCATCGATTAGCATCTTGCTCATTGTTGCGAAGTTCACCACAACTATGAGTACGAGACTATGAGACATTTTAAGAAATGTTTCCCTTCTTCCTGATCTATGTCATGCTATAGAAATTAAGGTAGGGCTTTTCCCTTAATGAATGTTCTTTCCTATTCTAAATTATGCCTATTCCAAGAGGAAGAATAGCCCATACACTTGAGGAGCAACGATACCTCCCGCTCCTCATGCTCCTCAAGAAGAAGGGGTTGGCCAAGAAGAATTCTGAGATGTAATTATAATGTTGGCTCATGTTATGACCAACCAAATCAATCAAGGTGTCCAAGCCTCTCATGCTCCTACTTCAGCCTCAAGGGTGAGGGATTTTACAAGGTTATTGATTGTCCTCATGCTCAACCCAAAGGTAGAGATAGCCATCCTCAAGGCCAAGGTGCTAATATGGGCCAAAGAGAAAGGGGAAGTCATCAAGGAGGTACTCTAAGACAAAATAGATTCTGTGCTCTTCAAAGGAGATAAGGAGTTGATGAGGTATTTGATGTTGTTATCGGTATGTTAAATGTTTTGATTTTGATGTGTATGTATTGATGGACCCGGGTGCCACTCTTTATTTTTTACTCCTTTTGTTGCCAAATAGCTTCATATTAGTCCCGAATTGTTATGTGAACCTTATGAAGTGTCTGCCCCATTGGTGAGTCCATTGTTGCTAAAAGAGTCTATAGAAATTGTCTCCTATTAATTTTGCATAAAATCTTGCCTTGTGATTTTCTTGAATGTGGATTTTTATGTCATTCTTGGGATGGATTGGTTGCATACATATTATGCTTCTATTGATTATAGAACCTGTAGGGTTATATTCCAATTCCCCAATGAGCCCGTTCTTGAGTGGGAAAGGCATGATATGATGGTCAAAGGTAGATTCATTTCTTATCTTAAGGCCCAAATGTTGATTTCTAAAGGTTGTCTTTATCATTTTGTTAGGGTTAGGGATGTGGAGTCCAAAGTTCTTCTTATTGAGTCAGTTCTGATGGTTAATGAGTTTTTTGTTGTCTTTACCAATGAGCTTCCCAGTGTTCCTCCCAAATGGGAAATGGATTTTTGTATAGATATCCTTCCTAATACTCAACCCATTTTTGTTACCCCTTACCGTATAGCCCCGATGGAGTTGAAGGAGCAATTGAGGGATTTGTTGTAAAAGAGTTTTATAAAACCTAGTCAGTCACCTTGGGGTGTACTAGTGTTATTTGTGAAGAAGAACGATGGTTCTCTTAGAATGTGCATTGATTATAAGCAACTTAATAGAGTCACAATAAAGAACAAGTACCCTTTTCCAAGGATTGATGACCTTTTCGATCAACTTCAAGGGACTAGCCACTTTTCTAAGATTGATCTTCGGTTCGGGTATCACCAACCGAAAGTGAGGGAGTGTGACATTCCCAAGACGACTTTGCAAACTAGTTATGGGCACTTTGAGTTAGTGGTTATGTCTTTTGGGTTGACTAATACATCCGCTATATTTATAGATCTTATGAATAGGGTTTTTAAACCCTACCTTGAATTACTTGTAGTAGTTTTTATTGATTATATCTTAATTTATTCCCATAGTGAGGAGGAGTATATGGATCACTTGAATGTAGTGTTGCAAATCTTGAGAGAGGAGAGGTTGTATGTAAAATATGAGAAACATGAGTTTCGCTTGAAAAAGATTGCTTTTCTAGGACATGTGATGTCGAGTGATGGCATTAAGGTGGATCTAAGAAAATGAAGTGCTTAGAAATTGGCCTAGACCTTTGATATCATGACCCAAGCCTAGGGCCTAGACATGACATGGCAAATGGGGAACACGAAGGAACCCCAAACAAGCCTCTTAACTTATCATTACACATCATCGATCTCAGAAGCATATAAAAGACATAAAGAGTAAGAATGGGGAAAAAGGGATAAGGAAAAAGCTTGCATAACATCATAATCAAGAGACAAGAGTCAAACTCTTATCATAGATACATAACATGTCCAACAAACACCTCTAATACTTAGATAAGAGCGGGGGGTCCAGGACAAAGCAACCAAGCTCACCCTCACTATCAAATAGACAATAAAGAATAATCTCTCAATATATAATAAGAGCAACATAGACAAAGTTCCCTTAAGTTGAAGAATCACCAACAAACATGAGTAGTACCGATCTAGCCATGGGGATGATGATGATAATCAACTTGGGCACTAGTTCTGACATGGAGATATCATGTAGGTAAGAGTATGCGTTAGTACGTTTGAATATACTAAGTATGTGGGATGCAATGCAACAAGGGATATGCATCATAATCAAAATGTATAACAATAGTCAATAGACATAATATAAGAATATGCTATGTATGATCAACGCATAAGTAAACCATGCTTAAATAACTCATGCTCATATAGGATATCATATGTGTAGAAGAGACTAAGCTAACTTCACAAAGTACAAACCCCTTGGTAGGTTGGTGATGATGCCACCCCATCACTTAGGTGGTGAGGTAAAAACCCCTCACTAGGTTTATGAGTATAAACCCCCATCTAGGTTGATGATGATGCTACCCCATCACCCTAGTGATGAAGTACAAACCCCTCACTAGGTTGATGAGTACGAACCCTCATCTAGGTTACCTGAGCTATTGGTCCGCATGGTTTGGTCATGGTATAATGCAACACTTCATATAGAATTCATCACATAAGTAAGCTTATTTTATCATCATAAAATCATTCATATCATATCTCATGCTTTGGACCTTTAATTCCTCAAGAAACCACATCTGGACATTTTATCAAACGCTTAGAGGGTGTGTAATGCTAGTATAAAATCATGAAATATAGAGACGAAATTATTCAAGAAAATCCATTGTAAAACAATCAATCAACACCTTGCAGCACCCTCAATCAATATACATCAAAACCCCTCATCAAATCTAACATAAGATCCAAGATTTATTGCTCAAAATATAGCAAAACAGTTACTACTTTGCATAGTTTTAACATAGTTCATAGATATGTTCATACTAGTAAACCTTTTTGTAAAATCAACTTTAAATCATGCAAACTGAGCAAAGATGAGGTTAGGGCACCATGGGTGGAATGTCTAAAACCTACATACCTTAGTTTTGAGGAAGCTCTTGATGAAGATTGAAAATGGAGGCTTAAAGCTTGATGGAAATCCATAATTCTGAATGAGGGTTTTGAGACTTGAATTTGGAAGTGAAAAATATGGGTAAGTGTTTAAGAGGATATTGGAAAATATTTAGGACGATATGAGGGTGAAATATGACTAAGTATAGGTAAAAACACATTTGGAAATACTTAGGCCTAAGATTCAAAAGCCTTGGACCGAGATTAAAAAATCATTGGCAACAAAACACATAGGTTCATATCTTGTCCGTTATGCAGACCTATCGCAAAGGCAAAATTAACACATGTTCGCGATAGATGCGCATTGTGGCATTGTCGCGGATCAATTCTAGATAAGAAAAATAAAAAAAATTGAAATTGCTAATCGTTTGTTCTTAAATCATGGTTAGATGCTTTTCTCCCTTATATTGACCCCTTGAACAAGAATATGAAGTCAAATTTTTGATATCACACACGAATTTTAAGATATATGAAATTTAAAATTCTGGGCATTCCATGGCACATTTTTGTGTGCTTTTTAGGGTCATTTTAATATCTCTCCCTTGGAAACATTCGTCCTGGAATATAAAAGAAATGTACAAGACAAAAGTAATCAAGAACAAATCAGCCTCAACAAAAATGCAACTTTACATTTAAACACCATTTTCAAAATCTCAATATAAGTGTAAAATCATCATGAATTTGTCAACTTAAACATGAATACATATGAATGACATAGGGGCTGAAACATATGATTTGAATTCACATAGTGGACTTAGAGTTAGTACCTTAGGCTTGAGTAGAGCGGAAGAGATAAGGATACCGCTTTTGCATGTCCGCCTCAGCCTCCCATGTAGCTCTTTCAACTTGTTTGTTCCTCCAAAGGATCTTAGTGGATGCCACCTACTTGTTCCTCAATATCTTCACTTTCTTATCCAAAATCTGAACCGGAACCTCCTCATAATTCAAATTATCCTCAACAACACCCACAATATCAAGAGGAATAATAGCATTAGGATCACCAACACATTTTCTCAATATAGGGACATGGAACAACGGATATACCAAATTCATTTCACTAGGCAACTTCAAGTCATAGACTACCGTGCCAACCCTCCTCATGACCTCATAAGGACCAATATATCTTGGACTCAACTTAACCTTTTTACCAAAGTAGAGCATACCTTTCATTGGAGTAACTTTCAAATAAATCCAATCACCTACTTTGAATTGAAGGTCCCTTTTCTCACATCGACATATGATTTTTGATGACTTTGGGCTATTTTCAATCTTTCCCTAATCATCCTAACTTCTCAAGAGCCTCCATAACCAGATCTGGTCCCAATAAAGCCACCTCTCCAATCTCAAACCAACCAACCAGTGATCTACAATATCTCTTATAAAGAGCCCCAAAATGAGCCATACCAATGCTAGAGTAATAGCTATGTTATATGCAAACTCAATCAAGGGAAGATAGTCATCCCAACTACCCTTAAGATCTAAGACACAAACCCTAAGCATATCCTCAAGTGTTTGAATGGTTCTTTCGACTTAGCCATCCGTTTGAGGGTGAAAGGCCATACTAAGGTGAACTTTTGTACCAAGAACCCTTTGGAAACACCTCCAAAAGTGTGAAGTAAATTGTGCACCATGATCCAATATGATGGCTAAAAGAACCCCATATAACCTTACCAACTCATGAATGTACAAACTTGCATAATCTTCAACCCCAAATATGGTCTTGATTGGTACAAAGTGAGATGATTTCGTCATCATATCAATCACTACCCATATAGAATCAAAACCTTTCCTAGTATTGGGCAACCCAACCACAAAATCCATATTAATCACCTCCCACTTCCAAGTAGGAATCTCTATGTCTTGGGTTAGGTCACTCGGCCTTTGATGTTTGGCTTTAACTTGTTGACAACTATGACAATCAAAATTGAATTTGGCAATGTCCCTCTTCATGCCTCCCCACCAATACACATCCCTTAAGTCTCTATACATTTTGGTGGAACCTGGGTAGATAGAATAAGAAGAATTATGAGCCTCATCAAGGATTTGCTCCCTCAAACCACTAACACAAGGCACACATAGCCTACCTTGGTACCTAAGGGCACCATATCCCCCTTGGGAGAAAACCTCTACTTTGCCCTCTTTCACAAAGGCCTTCAATTCAAGCAAGAAGGAGTCAAGATCTTGTTTTTCTATCACCTCATCAACCAATGAAGACTTAGACCCATCAACAATCACAACACCATCATTACTAACCTCTTCCAACCTAACCCTTAATATAGCCAATTAATGCACCTCCCTAGCCATTTCCTTATCATCATGATTGACATTTACTAGGCTTCCCCTAGGCACCCTACTTAAATGCATCTGCCACCATATTTGCCTAACCCAGATAATAGTGCACACTCATATCATAACCTTTAAGAAGTTCTAACCATCTGCTTTGCCTCAAGTTGAGATTCTTTTTGAGTGAATACATATTGGAGGCTCTTATGATCGGCAAACACATCCACATGCACTCTATACAAGTATTGACGCCAAATCTTTAATGCAAACACAACAGCGACTAGGTCTAGATCATGGTTACGGTATTTCCTTTCATGCACCTTGATTTATCTAGAAGTATAAGCTATGGCCTTTCTATTTTGCATCAACACACAATCCAAACCAATTCGGTATGAATCACAATACACCACATATCCCTTATGCCCATCTGGTAGCCATAATATAGGAGCGGACACAAGCTTGTCTTTCAATGTTTGGAAGCTCCTCACACTCATCGGTCTTTTGAGTTAATTTTGTCATAGGGGAGGCAATGGATGAGAGCACATTCAAAAATATTCTATAATAACCCGCTAGGCCCAAGAAGCTCCTAATATCCGATGGGGTCAGTGGTCTAGGCTAATTTCTAATCACATTGATTTTCTTAGGATCTAATTTTATACTATCCCTCGACACCACATAACCCAACAATGCAACCTCCTTCAATCAAAATTCGAACTTGTCCTATTTGGCATATAATTTCTCCTCCCTCAACCTTTATAACACAACCCTCAAATGCCCTATATGCTCCTCCCTACTATGTGAATAGATCAATATATCATCGATGAAGACTACAACAAATGAATCAAGGTAGGGTTTGACGATCCTATTCATTAGGTCCATGAAGATGGTTGATGCATTGGTTAACCCAAATGATATCACAATAAATTCATAATGCCCATATGTAGTCTTGAAAGCCATCTTAAGAATATCACATTCCCTTACCCTCACTTGATAATACCCAAATGGAAGATCAATCATAGAGAAATAGATAGCCCCATGCATTTAGTCAAACAAATCATCAATTCTTGGAGGAGGATACTTATTCTTGATGGTGACCCTATTGAGTTGCCGGTAGTCAATGTACATTCTAAGTGACCCATCCTTCTTTTTCACAAACAACACCGGAGCACCCCAAGGTGATTGGCTAGGTCTAATAAATCACTTCTCCAACAAATCTTTTGATTGTTCTTTTAACTCGTTGAACTTCGCCGGGGCCATACAATAAGGGAGAATGGAGATAGGTTGAGTATTGGGGAGGAGGTCTATACCAAAATCTATTTCCCTTTCGAGAGGAACATCAAGAAGGTCATTTGGGAAGACATCAAGAAACTCATTTACAACCAAAACTAACTCTAGGAAGGGACTTTGGACTCCACATCTTTAACCCTCAGTAGATGGTAAAGACACCGATTAGAGATCAACTTACGAGCTTTAATGCAAGAAATTAATCTACCCTTGACTACCACATCTTGACTTTTCCACTCAAGGATGGGTTCATTAGGGAATTGAAACTTGACTCTACAGGTTCTACAATCAATAGAAGCATAGTAGGCATGTAACCAATCCATCCCAAAAATCACATCAAAATCTACCATGTCTAATTCAACAAGATCACAAAGCAACAACTTACACAAAATGCTAATAGGACAACTTCTATAAACTTTCTTCGCAACAATAGAGGCACCAATAGGAGTAGACACTTCATATGACTTATGCAACAATTCGGGGTCAACACGAAACTTTTGGGCAACAAAGGGGGCAACAAAAGAAATAGTGGCACCCGCATCAATGACAGCATATACATCAACATAAAGGATTTTTAACATATCGGTAACAACAGTGGGAACCTCACCAACCTCTTGCCTTCCATATAGAGCATAAAATCGATTGTGCCATGGGGAATCGATTTTGTGACCCTATGACTTCTTAGAGAATCCACCCCTTTGTGACCAAGCTCCCCACATTGGGAACCTAACCCTTGCCATAATTTCTTGGAGAATCCACCCTTTTGTGACCAAGCTCCTCACAATCAAAACATAAATTAGAAACTTTCAAACACTAGCCCCTATGACTCTTCCCATGTGTAGGATACACATCAATGGGAGCCACTTCACCAACACCTTGAGGCCTAAGGAGGTCATTGGCAAACCCCCTATTAGTAGCATGATGAGTCCCTTTGCATTGACAGAACCAGTTATCCCTTGGAACTTACCCCCAAGACGGGCCCTTTTGGCCTCATGCCCCCTTCTCTTCCTCAATTTCGCCTCCTCCATTTGCTTGGCATAGGTCGTCAACCGAGATAAGTCTATGTCACCAATTAGCATGGCAAATTTTCATTCTTCACTTATCAAGTAAGAGACTCCCATCACAAACTTATTCATGCTAGATCTAGGATTGGCCACCAAATAAGGAGCATACTTTGAAAGTTGATTAAACTTGAGGGAATATGTGTTCACACTCATAGAACCTTGTTTTAAGTTCATAAACTCTACCAACTTAGCTTCCTTAAGCTCAAGAGTGAAAAATCGATTAAGGAAAGCCAATTTGAACTCCTCCCAAAGCACCACGTTACCAATTTCTTTCTCACCCTTCCATTGATCATACCATATTTGGGCTACCCCTTTGAGTTGGTATGCCACTGACTCTGCCTTTTCATTCGGCCAAACACCCATGATATTTAAAATCTTGTAGACCTCATCAACGAACTCTTATGGATCTTCAACCACCTTTGAACCATAGAACACCGGATAATTCATCCTCATGAAGTCCCTTACCCTAGCTCCTGAGGTAGTAGCATGAGGTGCTTGGGCCCCTTGATTGACTTGGTTGGACACAACATGGGCAAACATAGTGAGAGCATCCCGTAGCTCACTATTGGTAGGGTGCTCCTCGGGAGTTTGGGCCCTTCTTTCTCGTGTGTTTGGCATGATCTAGCATAGGAAAGAACAATCATTAAGGGGAAAAATTTACCATGACTCTATAGCACTACTTAGAACATGAAGAAGGAAAAATTTTCCCAAAACATCTCATAGCCTCCTATTTATAGTCATGGAGTGCTTCACAACCATGAATAGGACTCTAATCAATGCAGTGAGTTGGATTCCGAGGATCTATCAACCTAGTGCTCTGATACCAAGTTTGGGATGACCTAAGCCTAAGGCCTAGACGTGAGATAACAAATGGAGAATCTAAAAGAACCCCAAGTAAGCCTCTTAATTTATCACTACACATCATCAGTTGTGGAAACATATGAAAGACATAAAGAGTAAGAATGGCGGCTAAGGGCTAAGGGAAAAAGCTTGCATAACATCATATTCAAGAGATAAGAGTCAAACTTATATCATAGATACATAATATGTCCTACAAACACCTCTAATACTTAGATAAGAGCGGGGGCCAGGACAAAGCAACTGGGCTCACTCTCACTGTCAAATAGAAAATAAACAAGAATGTCTCAATACATAATAAGAACAATATAGACCAAGGTCCCCAAAGAGGGGGACTCACCAAAAATCTTGAGTAGTACCGATCTAGCCATGTGGAGGAGGAGGATGATCAACTTGGGCATCGGTTCCTACATGGTGATATCATGTAGGCAAGAGTATGCGTTAGTACATGTGAATGTACTAAGTATGTACGATGCAATGCAACAAGGGATGTGCATCATAATTAAAATGCATACTAATAGGCAATAGACACAATATAATATTAAAAAATATATGATAAATGCATAGGTAAAACATGCTTAAATAACTCATGCTTATATAGGATATCATATTTGCAGAAGAGACTAAGCTAGCTTTCCAAAGTACAAACCCCTTGGTGGATTGGTGATGATGCCACCCAATCACTTAGGTGGTGAGGTACAAATCCCTTACTAGGTTGATGATTAGAAACTCCCATCTAGGTTGATGATGATGCCACCCTATCACCCTGGTGGTGAAGTACAAATCCCTCAGTACATTTATAATTATGAACCCCCATCTATGTTACCCGAGCTCTTGGTCCCCCCAGTTTGGGCATGGTCTAATACAATACATTACATAGAATTCATCATATACATAAGCTCATTTCATTATCATAACATCAATCATATCATATCTCATGCTTTGAACATTCAATTCCTCAAGAAATCATATTTAGACATTTTATCAAACACTTAGAGGGTGTGTAATGCCAGTATAAAATCATGAAATATAGAGATCCAATTATTCAAGAAAATCTATTGTAAAACCATCAATCAACACTGTGCAACACCATCAAGCAATATACATCAGAAGGCCTCATCAAATCTTACATTAGATCTAAGATTTATAGCTCAAAACATAGAAAATAGTCACAACTTTATATAGTTTTAACATAGTTCATAGACATGTTCATACCAGTAAATTCCTTTATAAAATCAACTTTAAATCATGCAAATTGAGTAAAGAGGAGATTAGGGCACCATGAGTGGAATAACCCAATGGCTAAAACCTGCACACCTTAGTTTTGAAGAAGCTCTTGATTAAGATTAAAAAGGGAGGCTTGAAGCTTGAAGGAAATCTTTCATTTCGGAGAGGGTTTTGAGACTTGAATTTGGGAGTGAAAAATACAGCTAAGTGTCTGAAAGAATATTGGGGAATGTTTAAGACGATATGAGGGTAAAATATGACTAAGTATAGGTAAAAACATGTTTGAGAATACTTAGGTAGGGATGGCAATGGGGCAGGTGCGGGACGGGTCCGGGGCAGGTTGAGCTTAACCCACAAGTTTTTTAAAATCACCTCGCCCCGTCCCGCATGAAGATTCTTTTATTTTCCACCCACCCCACACGCCCCACATATACTTGCCCCGCATAAACCCGCCTGCTTAAATTTTAAAGTTCTTTTAATTTTTAATTGAATTTAATTTTTTGGCTAATTAATGTCTCAACAACTAGTTAACTATTTTTAGTTAAAATTTTAACAATTGTTTCTTAATTGTTAATTAAAAATTTCCAATTAATATTTTAATAACTAAAAATTTATCAGACATGTCTAGTTTAAATTTTAGTAAAAATAAAATTAAAGTCAATGTTTAATATAAAAAGTTTATATATTTAATTTTAACTAATTAGAAAAATTTTATTTCTTTGAATTCCTATTTAGCTTTTTAAACTCGCAACACGCCCCGTCCCGTATTAGTTTAAAAAATTCTTACGTCAACCCGCCTCGTATCCCCCGTCCTCCTCCCCGCATAGCTTTAAACTCGCCCCGCCCTGCATAGCTCTAAACCCACCCTATACCTGCCCCACCCCGCCCTATTGCCATGCCTACACTTAGGCCTTAGATCCAAAAGCCTTGGATCGAGATAAAAAATTCACTACCAAAAAAACACATAGGTTCGCATTTGGTCCACGATACGGACCTATCGCAGAGGCAAAATTAACACATGTCTGCGATAGCTGTGCGTCGCAGCATTGTCACGAATCAATTATGGATAAGAAAAATTACGAAAAATGAAATTGCTAATCATTTTCTCTTAAATTAGGGTTAGACCTTCCCCCCTAATTTTTACCCCCAGAACAACAATATGAAGTCGTATTTTCGAAATTGCATGCAGATTTTGAGATATATTAAATTTAAAATTTTGGACATTTCGAGTCACATTTTTGGGCACTTTTTGGTGTCGTTTTATTTGACTCCCTTGGACATTAAGAGCTTCTTAGGTTTGCTGGGTTATTATCGGAGATTTGTGAATTGTTTCTCTTCTATTGCTTCTCTTATGACTAAATTAATACAAAAGAAGGCAAAATTTGTGTGGATTGATGAGTGTGAAAAGAGTTTCCAAGCATTAAAAGATAAGCTTATCTCCGCTCCTATCTTGGTTGTACTGGAAGCATTTGAAGGATTTGTTGTATATTGTGATGCCTCAAGAATTGGTTTGGGGTGTGTTTTGATTCACAGTGGTAAGGGGATAGCATATGCCTCTAGACAACTTAAGGTGGATTAGAAGAATTATCATACCCATGATCTTGAATTGGTGGCCATGGTATTTGCTTTGAAAATTTGGCATCACTACTTGTATGGGGTTCATGTTGATGTATTTACCAACCACAAGAGTCTCCAATATGTGTTCACCCAAAAGATTTTAACTTGAGACAAAAAAGATGGTTATAGATCCTTTAAGATTATGATATAAGTGTGCATTATTACCCTGGCAAAGCGAATATTATGGTCAATGCTCTAAGTAGAGTGTCTATGGGTAGTCTTATTCATGTTGATAATGGTGGCAAAGAGGTGTCTATATAGGTCCATCGGTTGGCTAGATTGGGAGTTAAGTTAGATGAAGTTAATAATGGGGGTGCAATTGTTGTTGACGGTTCTCATTCTTCTTTGATTGAGGAGGTGAAAATATATATATGATCTTGACCCCCGCCTTGCTTGAGTTAAAAGTATTTGTGAGTGATGGTAAGGTGGAAGTTTTCTCCCAAGGAGGAGATGGTGCCCTTAGGTACCAAGGTAGATTGTATGTGCCAAATGTGGATGATTTGAAAAAATTGATCTTCAAGGAAGCCTATAATTCATCCTATTCCATTCACCCCAGTTCTACAAAGATGTATAGAGACTTGAGGGAAGTGTATTAGTGGGGTGGTATGATAAGAGACATTGCCAAGTTCCTATACGGATGTCACAATTACCAACAAGTGAAAGCCAAAATCAAAGGTCGGGTGGCCTAGCACAAGATATAGAGATCCTTACTTGGAAGTAGTAAGAAATCAATATGGATTTTGTGGTTGGGTTGGCTAAGATTAGAAAATAATTTGACTCTATTTGGGTTGTTGTGGATAGAATAATAAACTCGTAGACCGATGTGAGGAGAAGAGATCTTGAGTTTGAGGTTGGTGATTAGGTCTATTTGAAGATCTCACCTATGAAGGGTGTGGTCCGATTTAGCAAGAAGGTGAAATTAAGTACAAGATGTGTGGGTCCTTATAGAGTTTTGAGAAGGATTAGTAAGATTTCATATGAGTTGGAGTTGCCCATGGAGATGGACATGGTACATCCAGTCTTTTATGTGTCCATGTTGAGAAAATGTGTGGGTGACCCAAGTCCGATACCTTGGATGTTGTGGATGTTGTAGAAGATAATTTGAATTATGAGGAGGTCCCAGTGGAGATTTTTGATAGATAAGTGAAGAGGTTGAGAAACAAAAATGTAGCTTCCATCAAGGTCCTTTGGAGAAATCAACAAGTTGAGAATGCCACATGGGAAGCTGAGGCGGATATGAGAAAGTGATATCCATATCTCTTCCATTCTATTCAAGCCGAGGGTACTTATTTACTTCCCATATATAATTTTAAGTCTTATATTTATTCCATATGTAATTTTGCATGCATCCAAGTTTAGATTGACACGTTTATAGTAATTTTGACATTCATGTTGAGGATTTTGAGAATAATGTTTAATTACATTTATTGAACTTTGTCAGGTTGAAATCTTCATGATTACTTCTGTTATGTATGTTTCTTTGATATTCGGGGACAAATATACCCAAGGGGGAGATACTGAAACAACCCAAAATGCCCTAAAAATGTGCTTCAGAAATGCCCATAACTGTAATTTCCATATCTCTCAAAATTCATGAGCGATATCAAAAATTTGACTTTATATTCTTGATCAGAGGAAAAATTGTGCGAGAAATGGGTATAACCTCAATTTTAAAGGACCTATAGTGAAAAATAATTTTTGCAAAAATTCAATTTCAGTAGCTATCTACGCCCTCGCCATGATGTGCCAGGGCCATGCATTATTATTGGAGTTGCCCACTTATGCTTTAAAACACCTATACTTAGCCATTTTTAACTCTATATCACTTAAGACCCTCTCAAAAACCTCTCAAGACTTAACCAAATATTTCATCCAAATTCAAGTGTCTCAAGCTTAATTCCTAATGTCGAGGACTCTATCAAAAATTCAAGTCTTATTGAAGTCTACATTAAGGAATTTACCAAATTTGGGGGTGTGGGTTTCATCCATAGGGTCCTTTCACCCATAGATCTCAATCTTCCTATTTTATAAAAATTGCATGATTTCAAGATGTATTACCTATAGGTATTTATTATTGTGAAATATAAGTATGATTTGTGTTGGAGTTTTATCAAATATGGTTGATTATGCATGAATATCTATTTTAAGCTTATACAATGGATTGATCTTAGTCTATTGAGACTATACATGATTCAAGCTATCAAATCTACGAACTACTGTGAAGTTTTGATATGATTTACAAGTTACCCATGATAGGGTTTTACCATGATGTTAGTGGGATGGTTTACATGACTTTAATATACATTGATTTCACTATTTCATAATTTATACTCTTGCATTTTTCATGATTGAAACATGTTCTCATACGTGCCCACCAAGTGTTTGATGAAATGTCAAGTCAAGAATTCTCAAGTTAATTACATGTTTTGCAAGTCAAGTGACTTCATGATGAATATGGCCTATAAAGTATATTATGAATTCATGGAATTATCTATGATTGTGCAAGTATGAAGTGATGCCCTATTATCAAGATTTTACCTCTTCTGAGCCATTAATGTTAAGGAAAGGGTTCATGTATGATTATGATCTATTATCATATTTCAAGTTAGACTCACCATTAAAGGTCATGTATGTTTTAGAGCTACTCAAGTTATGAAACTATGTTCATTACAAGTTACTAAATATATGATTATTTCAAGTATTCCGTGGGATTAGAACTTATCACCGATGGATTAGATGTTGGCATGAACTATCTTCAAGGGTCCATACTCCTTTCCTCAAACTAAGTGCCAACATAGGATTATGTCATACTCTTGCTATACTAGTGGATCCATTTAGTTTACTTTATCATGAAATCTATCCCAAAATGGGATGGTTTCCTGTAAGGGGGGTTACTTCTCCAAAATAGGATGGGTTCCTATAAGGTGAAGTATGATTTACCTTGGCAAGTAGACCACCTCTTTACCAATGAGGGGTAATCATCGGGATTCCAAGTTGTAGCTTTCTTGGTCTTATTCTTTGTCGGATGAAGTCTCTTCCCACACATGTATTATGTTCTATGCAAGTTTGATGATTTATAAGAATGTTTTACTTCAAGCATTGATCATGCATGCCATATTGAGATTATGGTTATCCATTGCCTATTACTATGTATTTTGACAATATTGGCTTATTTCTTGTTGAATTGCATCCTACATACTTAGTACATTCAAATGTACTAATGCATACTCTATTCCTATATGATATTACCATGTAGGGACTGGAGCTACATATGATCATCCTCCACATGGCTAGTTCGGTACTTCAGAGACGAGCATTGGTGAGTCCTCAAGTCCGAGGACACTATCTATATTACTCTTTCTATCTTGAGACTTCTTTATATTAAACACTTGTTATTATGAGGGTGGGCCCGAAAGTGTCTTGGCCCCTGCTCTATTCTATGTTAGAGGTGTTGTTAGACAATATGATATACTTACGTTATGAGTTTGACTCTTTATGCTTTTATGAATATCATGGTTTCCCTTAGTCCCATTTCCCTCTTTATTATATCTCTTGTTATTGTTTATTCTGCTTCCGCAACCAAGGATGTGTGATTGATATGCTAAGAGGCTTGTTTGGAATCCCTTTGGATTCCCATTCGTTGTGTCAAGTCTAGGCCCTTGGCTTGGGTTGTGACAAACTTGGTATCAGAGCACTAGGTTATTAAAAGTCCTCAAAAACCCAACAAACTGCATCGATTAGAGTCTTATTCTTGGTTATAAAGCATGCCACAACTATGAATGCGAGGCTATGAGGCATTTTAGAAAATATTTCTCTTCTTCATCATCTATATCAAGCTTTAGGTATAGCTATAAGGCTTTTCCCCTAATGAATGCTCTTTTTCCTTCTAGATCATGCTAATACCAAGGGGTAGACTAAGGACAACCTATACTCCTGAGGAACAATCGGCCCCTCCAGCTCCTCAAGCTCCTCAAGAAGGAGGGGTAGCCCTAGAAGAGTTCCGAGATGGTATCACAATATTGGCCACTGCTATGACTAACCAAATGAACTAAGGGGTCGAAGTCCCTCATGCTCCCACTCCGGCCTCTAGGGTTAGGGTTTTCACAAGAATGAACCCACCAGACTTCCATAGATCCAAGCTGGAAGAGGACCCCCAAGAGTTCATCGATGAGGTATATAAAGTGTTATCTATCATGGATGGTCAATTTGGAAGAGAAAGCAGAGTTAGTGGCCTCCTAACTCAAAGGTGTGGCCCAAATTTGGTTCACCTAATGGAAATTGGAGAGGAGGGATGATACTGCTATTCCTTGGGAGGAGTTCAAAGTCGTATTCCTCAATCGGTTCTATCCTATCGAGCTAAGGGAGGATAAAATTATGGAGTTTATGAACCATAAGAAAGGTTCCATGAGTTTAAGGGAGTATGTCCTCAAGTTCAACAAGCTCTATAAGGATGCTCCACAATTGGTTGCCGAACCCAAATCAAGGGTGAACAAATTTGTGTTGGGAGTGTCTGACTTAGAAAATGAGGAGTGTCGTACTGCCATGCTAGTAGGTGATACAGATTTGTCCCGACTCATGACATACACCGAGAGACTAGAGGGGAAAAGCTTAGAAAAAGAAGAACTGGTGAGTCCAAGAGGGCTCATTTTGAAGGTTGTTTCCAAGGTTCCAAGGGTCGCCGATTTCCTCAAGGCAATAAGTTCCAAGGCCAAGGGTTTTCCAATTATCCTAATAAGAGGTTTACCATTGATAGGGTGTCTAACGCAAGATTTCAAGGTGGTAATTGAGGAATGACAAATCCTAGATGTCCAAGATGTGAAAAAGCCATAGTGGCCTATGCTTGAGAAATTGCATTGCTTACTTTGGTTGTGGTGAAGTTGGTCACAAGGTTATTCATTGTCATCATGCTCAAAACAAAGGTAGATATAGTTGTCCACAAGGCTAAGGTGTTAATGCGGGTCCAAGGGCTAAAGAAGGCAAACAATGGGGTGCTCCAAGACAAAATAGATTCTATGCTCTTCAAGGGATGCAAGGGGTGAATGAGGTGCCGATGTCATCACTGATATGTTAAAGTTTTTTGACTTTGATGTATATGCATTGATAGATCCGGGTGCCACTCTCTCTTTCATTACTCCTTTTGTTGCAAAAAAGCTTCATGTAAGTCCTGAATTATTGTGTGAAATAGATGAAGTGTCTATCTTGGTGAGTCAATTTTTGCTAAAAGAGTGTATAGAAATTGTTTCATGTTAATATTGCATAAAGTCTTGCTTTATGATTTTTATTGAATTAGATATGGTGGATTTTGATATCATTCTTGGGATGGAATGATTGCGTGCATGTTATTCTTCTATTGATTGTAGAACCCGTAGGGTTAAATTCTAATTCCCTAATGAGCCTATCCTTGAGTTGGAAAGTTGTGATGTGGCAGTCAAGGGTAGATATATTTCTTGTCTTAAAGCCCAAAAGTTTATTTCTATTGGTTGCCTTTACAATCTTGTGAGGGTTAGGGATATTGAGTCCAACATCCAACCTATTGAGTTGGTTTCAGTGGTTAATGAGTTTCTTGATATATTTACTGATGATCTTCCTAGTGTTCCTCCCAAAAAGGAAATAGACTTTGGTATAGATCTCCTTCTCGATACTCAACCTATTTCCATTGCCCTTTACTGTATCGCCTCGGCAGAATTGAAAGAGTTAAAGGATAAATTGAAGGATTTGTTGAAGAAGGGTTTCATAAGGTCTAGTAAGTCACCTTGGGGTGCACCGATGTTCTTTATGAAGAAAAATGAAGGTTCTATTCGAATATGGTTACCATAAAGAACAAGTACCATCTACTAAGGATTGATGACCTTTTTGATCAACTATAAGGGGCTATGACTTTTCTAAGATTGATCTTCGGTCTGGATACCAATAAGTAAGGTGAGGGAGTGTGATATTCTCAAGATGACTTTTTGGACCAGGTATGGGCACTTTGAGTTTGTGGTTATGTCCTTTAGGTTAACTAATGCACCAACTATATTTATGGATCTCATGAATGAGGTCTTTAAGCCCTACCTTGACATGTTTGTGGTTGTCTTTGTTGATGATATATTGATTTATTCTTGGAGTAAGGAAGAGCATGTGAATCACTTGAGGATGGTGTTGCAAATCTTGAGAGAGAAGAGGTTGTATGATAAATATGAAAAATGTGAATTTTAGTTGAAAGAGGTGGATTTTCTAGGGCATGTGGTGTCAGGTGATGGCACTAAGGTGGATCTAAAGAAGATGGAGGTGATTAGAAATTTCCCTAGACCCTTGACTGCATCTGATATTAGAAGTTTCTTAGGTTTGGTGGGTTACTACCGAAGGTTTCTGAATGGTTTTTCTTCTATTTCTTCTCCTATGACAAAGTTGACCCAAAAGAAAGTAAATATTCATGTGGACTGATGAATGTGAAAAGAGTTTCAAAACCTTGAAAGATAAGCTTGTCTCCGCTCCTATTTTGGCTCTACTGGAAGTGTAGGAAGGGTTTGTGGTATATTGTGATGCCTCAAATATTGGTTTGGGGTATGTTTTATTGCAACATAGCAAGGTTATAGCATATGCCTCTAAACACCTTAAGGTGAATGGGAAGAATTATCGCCCATGATCTTGAATTGGCGGCCATGGTGTTTGCTTTGAAAATTTGGCATCACTACTTATATGGAGTTTATGTTGATGTGTTTATCAACCACAAGAGTCTTTAATATGTGTTCACCAAAAAAGATCTTAACTTGAGACAAAGAAGGTGGTTAGATCTTCTTAAAGATTATTATATGAGTGTGCTTTATCATCCCAACAAAGCTAATGTTATGGTCGTTCCTCTAAGTAGAGTGTCCATGGGTAGTCTAGCTTATATTGATGATTGTGGCAAATAGGTGTCTAGGGAAGTTCACCAGTTGTCTAGATTGGGGGTTAGGTTGGATTAAGTTGAAAATGGTGGTGTAGTGATTATTGATGGTTCTAAATCTTTGATTGAGGAGGTAAAATCAAAACAAGATTTTGACCCCTATATGTTAAGTTGAAGGCCTTGGTGAAAGATGGTAAGGTGGAAGTTTTCTCTCCAGGGGGAGATGGTGCCCATAGGTACCAAGGTAGGTTATGTATGCCTAATGTTGATTACTTAAGGGAATTCATCTTGAAGGAGGCCCATAATCCATCCTATTCTATTCACCCTAGTTCTACAAAGATGTATAGAGGCTTGAGGGAGGTGTATTCATGGGGTGGTATGAAGATAGATATTGCCAAGTTCATATACAGATGTCACAATTGCTAACAAGTGAAACCCTAACATCAAAGGCTAGGTGGCTTAGCCCAAGACATATAAATTCCTACTTGGAAGTGGGAAGAGATCAACATTGATTTTGTGGTTGAGTTTCCTAAGACTAGGAAACACTTTGACTCTATTTGGTTGTTGTGGATAGAATGACAAAGTCGGCTTATTTTCTACCGTCAAAACCATTTATGGTCCTAAAGATTATAGAAAGTTGTACATCTATGAGTTGGTTAGATTGCCTTGGGTGTCCTCGTCTATCATGGTGGTCAATTGACTTCTCACTTTTGTAGGTTATTCCAAAGAGGTCTTAGTACCAAGGTTAATCTGCACGACCTTTCACCCTTAAATTACTGGTCAAGCCGAGAGGACTATCCAAACTCTTGAGGATATTATTAGACCTTATGTTTTGGAGTTTAAGGGTAATTGGGATGAACATCTTGCACTTATTGAGTTTGCTACAACAATAGCTACCACTCAAGCATTGGCATGGATAATTTTGAAGTATTATATGATAGGCATAGTAGATCCCTTGTTGGGTGGTTTGAAGTAGGGGAGATGGCTTTTCTATGTTCGGATTTGGTCATGGACGCCATGGAGAAGGTAATGTTGATAAGGGATAGATTGAAAATAACCCTAAGCAGACAAAGGTCGTACTTTGATTTGAGGAGAAGAGACCTTGAGTTTAAGGTTAGTGATTGGGTTTATTTCAAAATCGTACCCGTGAAGGGTATGGTCTAGTTTCGCAAAAGAGAGAAATTGAGCCCAAGCTTTGTGAGTCCTTATAAAGTTTTGAGGACAGTGGGTAAGGTTGCATATGAGTTGGAGTTGCCTATGAAGATGAATATGGTTCATTCGGTCTTCCATGCGTGCATGTTGAGAAAGTGTGTGACTTAAGTTCTATAGTGCCCTTGGATATTGTGTTGTAGAAGATAATTTGACCTATTAGGAGGTCCTGGTGGAAATTTTGGATAGACAAGTGAAGAGGTGTAGAATCAAAGATGTAGCTTCCGTCAAGATCCTTTAGAGGAATCAACAAGTTGAAAGTGTCAAATGGGAAGCTGAGATGGACATGAGAAATAAATATCCATATCTTTTCCACTATACTCAAGCCAAAGGCACTAATTTAAGTCTCATATATGATTTCAAGTCTTAAGTTTCAACCCTTATGTCATTTTGCATGCATCATGTTCATAGTGGCAAGTTTATGATGATTTTTGACATTCATGTTGAAATTTTGAAAAAAATGATGTTTAAATGCATTTGTTGCATTCATGTCAGGCTGAAATCTTTATAATTACTTCTTTTATACTTGTTTCTTTGAAATTTGAGGATGAATATTCCTAAGGGGTAGATATTGAAACGCCCTAAAATTTGCTTCGGAATGCTTATAATCATAATTTTTATATATCTCAAAATTCATGCATGATATCGAGAATCTGACTTTATATTCTTGATTGGGGAAAACTTGAGTGGGAAATAGGTATAACTTGAATTTTAGATGACTCATAGCAAAAAATAAGTTTTGCAATTTTTTGATTTCCAGAGAGCATCCGCGCCCTCTGACCGCGACATGCCAGAGGCACGGAGCAGTGTTATTTTCTCCTTCATGTTTGGTATGCCTCATGGACAAGTTGCAGAGAAGTACAAAATTTTCCTTTGTTTTTCTTATGCGCCCAAGGGCATTTGAGTCGTATCCCATGCCTACTAAAACATGAAATCACCCATACTAAGCCATTTTTCAACTCTATTTCTCACAAAATCATCTCTCGAACCCCTCTAAGACTCTATCAATTCTCTCATTCAAATCTAAGGATCTCAACCTCAACTTTGGAACTCAAGGATTCATTCCAAGCTCTAGGACTACTTCAAGCTCACCTCTAAGAATTCAATGTTTAAGGTATGTGGGTTTCCTCCATTGGGTTCTTTTTACCCATGGAGCCCAACCTTCCCTTTCTATGAAAATTGCATGTTTTCAAGTTATATTACCTATGGATATCTTTTATTATGAATTATGAGCATAACTTATATTGGTGTTTTATGAAATATTAATTGATTACGCATGACTATCTATCTCAAGCTTATACCATGAATTAATCTTGTCCATTGAGACTATGCAAGTTTTGACCTATGAAATTATGAGCTATTATGAGCTTTTGTGATGGATTTTAAGATACCTACAAGAGGGCTTTACTACATGTTGGTGGGTTATTTTATATTAAGTTTACTCATTTTATTTCACTCTTAAATTGCATGAATTTGAACAAGTATCATGAAGCCATCAAGTATTTGATAAAATGACATGACAAGAATTCTCAAGTTATTGAGGATCTGTTACATGATTTACATGTCAAGTGACTTTATGATGATTAATGGCTTTTAAGTATGTATTGAATTCATGAAAAACATTTATGATTTTACAAGTTTTAAGTTAAGACCTATTTCAAGATTTTTACCTTTTGTGAGCCATTCATGTTAAAGCAAGAGTTCATGTATGATTATGATCTACTGTCGTGTTTAAGTTGGGCTCACTACTAGAGGTACAGCATGTTAAAAGATCTACTCATGTCATGTTTTCATGTTTCTTCAAAGTCATATAAGTTATGATTATTTCAAGTATTCCGTGTGATGCTACTTAGCATCAATTGAGGATTAAGACGAGGGCTCGATTCAAGCGGTCCTTATATAAAGTCTCTACTCGAAACTCTATGCCACTATAGGATTATAATTATTACCTTTGCTATAATAGTAGATCCATCTATGCATGTTATCATGTTTGGTTTGCCTTGGCAAGTAGACCACACCTAGTCGGGGGGTGTCATGCCTATCCACTTGACCGAGGGGGTGTGATGCCTTGGATTCCAAGTTGTAGCTACTTGGTCTATGTCGGTTGAGTTTGCTTCCCATATATGTATGGTATATGTATTTTACAATATGAATAATTTACAAGTATATTTTATTATGAGCATTGATCATAGATGCCATATTGAGATTATATATCAATTGCTTATAATTATGAATTTTGACTATATTGGCTTATATTTTTTTGCATTGCATTGCGCATACTTAATACATTAAAATGTACTAACTCATACTCTATGCCTACATGATATTACCATATAGGGATCAGAGCTCCATTTGATCATCCTCCACGTGGCTAGTTTGGTACTGTGGAGATAAGCATTGGTGAGTCCTCAAGTCCAAGGGCACTATCTGCATTACTCTTGCTACTTTGAGACTTTTTTTTATCTTGAACACTTGTTATTATTAGGATGAGACTAGAAAGTGTCTTGGGCCTTGCTCCATTCCATGTTAGAGGTGTTGTTGGATATTATGCTGTACTTATGCTATGAGCTTGACTCTTTATACTTTTATGAATATCAAGTTTCCTTTAAGTCCCATTTCCCTATTTATTATATCTGTTGTGTTGTTTATTTTGCTTTTGCGATAAGGATATGTGATTAAAATGCTAAAAGGATTGTTTAGCGTCTCATCGGGTTCCTATTAGTCATGTCACGTGTAGGCCATAGGCTTGGATTGTGATGATGATGTTAGAAGTATCAAGTTAAGCCCTATTTCATGATTTTTAACTCTTGTGAGCCATTCATATTAAAGCAAGGGATCATGTATGATTATTATCTACTCTCATGTTCAAATTAGGTTCACTGTTAGAGGTCAAGCATATATATGAGCTACTCAACTCATGTTATCATGTCCCTTACAAGTTATTCATTTTATGTTTAAAGTATGACTATTTCAAGTGTTCTGTGGGATTTGACTTAGCACTTATTGAGGCTTAAGATGGGGGCTTGACTCAAGGAGTCCTTGTATAAAGTCTTAGTCTCTAAACTATATGCCACCAAAGCATTATACATGATCTCTCTTATGGCTTTCTAGTGGATCCATCTAGTTATACCACACCTTGTGAATGCGGTGACATGTCTTGATCACCTTGATGTGGGGGTGACTTGCCTCGACTTATTCATTGTATGGATACTATGACAAGTAGACCATACCTTGTCGAGAGGTGACATGCCTTGATCACTTTGTCGAGGAGGTGACATGCCTCGATCACTTTACCAAGGGGTGATAAGCCTTGGATTCCAAGTAGCAGTTTACTTATTCTATGTCGGTTAAGTTCTTTTCCCTCGCATGTATTATTTGCTATGCATGTTGAATGTTTTAGAAGCATGTTTTATTACAAACATTGATCATGCATACCATGTTGAGATTATATATATCCATTGCTTATGATTATGGATTTTGAACATATTGGCTTATGTCTTTGTTGCATTACATACCGCATACTTAGTACATTCAAACATACGAACACATACTCTATGCCTACATGATATCACTATGTAGGAACTATAGCTCCTTTCGATCCTCCTCCTCCATGTGGCTAGTTCGATGCTCGGAGAACGCTTTGGTGAGTCCTGAATTCTGAGGATAATATCTATTTACTTCATGTTATGTTGAGACTCCTTATGTTGAATACTTGTAATTATGAGGGTAAGCCTGAAAAGTGTCTTGGCCCCAGCTTCATTCCATGTTAGGGGTGTTGTTGGATGCTATGAGCTTAACTTTTTTATGCTTTTATGATTATCCAAGACTTCCCTTAGCCCCGCTTCCCTTTTAATTATATCACTTATTAATGTTTGTTTGCCTCTGCGACCAAGGATGTGTGAATGATATGCTAAGAGGCTTATTTGGGGTCCCTTCGGGTTTCCCGAGTCACCATGTCATATCTAGGCCCTAGGCTTGGGTCCTGACACTTCACTTGATGTTTCTTCTTATAGATTATCTCATACTGATCTTAGCCATATTCCTGATGCATGTTATGTTCAATTATGATGGCATTACAATTTCACCCGTGCATTGCATCTCACATACTTAGTATATCCAAATATACTAACACATACTTTGCCGACATGATTTAACCATATAGAGATAGTCATTTCTCTTTGCCGGCAATATCAAGACTAGCATATTGTTGTGGTTAGCTCTTTATTCGGGATTCTACCTATTTTTCACTCTGTTCTGTGTTTTTGTTTTAGACGATATATTTAAGTCCCTTCTAAGGCTTTTATATTCTATGTTGGCTATTTATGGATTTCTTTCTATTTGATGGAAAATGACCATGTCGGTTCTGTCCATTATGTATTAGTGGTATGCTTATGGACAAAATAATCCTATCTATTTTCATTGCCTTTTGAATGTTGCTTCATTGCATAAAAATTGACCACAGTCCTTTCTCTCCATGTTTTCCACAAAAATTTAGTTTAACGCCTATGAATGCTTAAGATGCTTTGATGGCTTGGGTGTGGTCCCTTCAGGTGTCTCATTCGCTGTGTAATGAATTAGCCCCTAGTTTGGGTCATTGCAAAAGTAGACTCTACCTCATAAATAGTTCATAACATACACTGAACATAGATCCAATGGATAGATCAATTAAGGTAAATCTATAGAAGCACATAGTTATAGGACTAGAGATTGCTACTAGAGACTCCAATACTAAGCCTTCACTTCAAATCCCATTTTGTACTAAGTCAAATCCTAGTAAAATCATTTTACAGACCTGTAAGTTAGGAGATTAAGAAATATAGAAAATGTGGAACTAGAAATGTCCTGAGGCAATTCACGACCCCAATTCTCGACCCATGGTTCAATCCATTCATTGTAGACCAAGCTCAAAGATAGGGGTTTCAGGATTTTAAACCCACTAAGTGTCAAGGGGGTTCACAAGGGACATTTATGGACCACGGAAAGGAATATGAATCATGGAAGCAGTTGATGGATTAAAGCCCAAGGTTGAAAGAAAATTAAAGTTTCTTGAATTGAGACTAGAGACAACAGAATGACTCTTGGTCCTTTATATGGACCATGACCTGGCTTTGTGGATGCGATTCTAAAGGATTGAAATTTTTCTATGTATGGGTGGATACCATTAGAGCCTTTACGACCTATAAATAAATTTATAGGCTTTAGTATATTTTTGTGGATTAGATGATATCAAGCCCTTAAGATTGGAAAAGAGGAACAAGATGACTCAAACCACGGCTCGTGGTCGAGTGCATGACTCATAATTGGGGTTTCATAGGTTTGAGCCAATAGATATAATGAAGGGAATTTTTATCCTTCTTGTTTATCCTAGTCTCAAGGTTACATTGTTTTGAGGATCCAAAAGCACCATATAAGACCTAAAAATTATGTTATTTTGAGGATCCAGAAGCCCCATATCAAACCTAAATTCAACTTAGGACTTCACATTCCCTTTATTCTCCCAGTCTCTCAAATATTTCTAAGGCAAATACACTCTTAAGAAGAACAAGAAAGCTAGGTTTTTCAAGGCCTCTCCTGTAAACTTCAAGTTTCGTTTTCTAGGCTCCAAATCAAGGATGTGAGTAGTTTGTGAGTAACCTCCACCCTTAAAGTTCCTTATTAAAAATCTTTTTACCATTTTTTTAAGTTCGTTAAGAATACCATGATGCATGTCTATGGTGTTATTGATGTTTTTATGATATATTATCATGTATTTTGCCTCGATAATACAATATAATGTTTTACCATGAATGTTGTATTGATGACTATAACCCAATATCTAGGATTTAAATTGATGATGTGTGAAATTCTTAGTAATTGATTTAAAGTTCAATTTATTTTCTTGTCCAAGAACTATTCCATTGATTCATGAGTTTTCAAGTTAATGTTAAGTTGAAAGATGATTTTTGCATGTTATGATTAGGATAATGAGGGAATAAAAGGAGAGGTTTTAAGTAAATGGTTTTGTCAAAGATATAATCATATTAATATTTTCCTTAAAAGATGTTTATCATGATCCCCAAAGTGAAAGGACAGTTCTCACTTGGTGGTTCCTAACGTTTCATGCTACTCTTATGAAATTGCTACTTATGATTCAAAGTTTCATTACTTGACTATGTATATGTTTTTGAAGTATTTTGTAGGACTTACTTAGCACCAAATAAGGTATTAAGGTGGGGTTTTGTAAGGGAACTATAGAAGAAACTCTTTACCCAGTTAACTATGTGCTGAAACAACCCTAAAATGTGCACGAAAATATGCCTTGGAAGTGCCCAGAATCGTAATTTTCACATATCTGAAAATCCATGCACAAAACTGAAAATCCGACTTCATATTCTTATTTAGGTTGTCAAATTGAGTGGGTAATGGGTTTAACCCTGATTTTAGATCAAACAAATCACAATCTCATTTTCCCAAAAATGCAATTTCTAGTGAGGTTTTCGTGCCCCTCGCGCGATTGCGCCAAGGGCGCGCCTAAGTACAAATTATGCCTAATTTTTCTATCTCAGTCCAGGACCTTTGGGTCTTGGGCCTAAATATTCCCATGCAAGAAAATGCCTATACTTCGACTTATTTTACCTCCATATCAATCAAGACATTGCCAAATACTCACTCAAACATTTAGGCAATATTTCATATCCAATATTCAAGTCTCAAAACTCATCCAGATCTTAAGGTTCTTACTCAAGCTTCAGGTATCCATCTCCAATCTTCTTCAATGATTCTCTAAAGTCAACGTATGTCAGTTTCTTTCATAGATTCCATTCACTCGATGCCCAAGCTCTCTTTTAACTAAAATTACAAAATTTAAAGTTGATTTACTCATGGGTCTTATCTATCATGAATCTAACTACGCACTATTTTGGAGTTTCATGAAATTATGGTTGCTATAACATGGATTAAGCTATGAAACTAAGATCTATTTTGAAATTTGATGAAAGGTTTTGATGTATATTTCTTGAGGGTGTTACCAAGCATCTACTAATGGTTTCATATTGAATTTTCTATTTTCTAGCATGATTTCACTCTAGAATTGTTTGGTTTTACACTCGTACTACACTCCTACCAAGTGCTTGATAAAATGTTCAGATTATGATTTCTTGAGGAATTGTAGGTTCAATGCATTTCTTATGAGTTGAATGACTATATGATGATGAAATGAACACATGTATGTAGTTTACTTCTATATAGTTTCGAATGTGACCATGCCTTATCTAGGAGTTGCGCTAGGTAACCATGTCGAGGGGTTTGTACCTTGATAATCATATTGAGGGGTTTGTAACTTGATAACCATGTTGAGGGATTCGTACCTCTGTCACCAAGGGTGGTAGGGTGCAATAATCCACTAACCATGTTGAGGGGTTTGTGCCTTGATAACCATATTGGGGGGGGGGGTTGTACCTTTGTCAACAAGGGTCATAGGTTATGACGATCTACCAACCAATTGCTAGGGCTGGTACCTCAATCAACAAGGGTGATACGGTGCAATGATCTGCCAATATGATAGTGGTATATTCTTGCATATGTATTATGTTCTATATAAGCATGATTTACTACATAGCATCTCTCATGCATGCCATATTGTTATATGCTACTGATTGCCTATGCTTAGGCATTTCAATTATGATACTTATCTCTTGTTGCATTGTATTACATATACTTAGCACATTCAAACATAATAAGGCATACTCTATGCCTACATGATGTCACCATGTAAGAACTGGTGCCCCACTTGAATATCCTCCTCCACGCGACTAGTACAACTTTTCTCAAGCTCTTTGGTGAGTCTTTCATTTCTGGGATGATATTTATGATCGTATACTATTTTTTAAGACTATCTTCTTTTATGTACATATTGACTATGAGGGTGATCCTGGTAGATTATCTTGGCATCCGCTCTTATCTATGTAGTAGAGGTGTTGTTGGACATATCACGTGTAATATTATGAGCTTTGACTATTTCTTGACCCTTGATGTTTATGATGTGGAAGTTGTCCCTTAGCCCCATTGTCCCTATTTTACTCTATTGCTTTTGTATTTTATTGCTTCCATGACCAAGGATTGTCTAATGATTTGTTAAGAGGCTGGCTTGTGGTCCCTTCGGGTTCTCCCTGCGCCATGTCATGTCTAGGCCCTAGGTTTGGGTTGTAAAAAACTTGGTATCAGAGCACTAGGTTGTTAGATCATCGGAGTCTAACACACCACATCGATTAGAGTCTTGTTCATGATCATGTTGTGCACCATAACTATGAGCTAGAGGCTATGAGGCATTTAAGAAATATTTCCCCTCTTCTTTCTCTATGTCATGCTATAGAAGTTTAGGTAAGGTTTCTCCCCCTAACGATTGTCCTTTACTATGCTAGATCTTTCATAACACGAGGGGTAGAAGAGCCTGCACACCCGAGGAGCAACCGACTAATGGAGATCTTCAGGATGCTCTTACTTTGCTTGTAGAAGTTGTGGCTAACTAAGCCAACCAAGGGGCCCAACCCCCTCATGCTTCTACACCAGCTTCTCGGGTAAGAGATTTTATGAGGATGAATTCCCCAAAAATTCCATGGGTTAAAGGTTAGTGAGGACCCTCAAAAGTTTATTGATGAGGTTTATAAGATTTTGGTTATCACGGATATATGGTTGGAGGAATAGGCGGAGGTTGCGGCCTACCAACTCAAAAGGGTGGCGCAAATATGGTAAAATCAATGGAAAAAGGAGAAGGGGGTCAATAATATGGTACTTTGGGAGGAGTTCAATGCAGAATTCCTTAATCGATTCTTCCCTTTTGAGCTTAGGGAAACCAAATTGGTGGAATTTATGAACTTGAGGCAAGGGTCTATGAGTGTGAGGGAGTATGCCCTCAAGTTCAACCAACTTTCAAAATATGCTTCACATTTGGTGGCCGACTTAAGGTCTAGGATGAACAAATTTGTGATGGGTATTTCCGACTTGGTGAGTGAGGAGTGCCGGTCCGCCATGTTAATTAGTAACATGGACTTGTTGCATTTGATGACCTATTCCAAACTAATGGAGGAGGAAAATTTGAGTAAGAAGAGGAGTCATAAGGATAAGAGGGCCCATTTTGAAGGAAAGTTCCAAAGCCGAAGGGGTGGCCAGTTCCACCAAGGCCAGGGGTCTTCTTATGCTTCTAATAGGGGATTTTCCAATGAATTTCCAAGGGCCTAAGGTATTGGTTTCTTGTTTACTAATGATGCATGTCCAAGATGTGGTAAGGGTCATAAGGGCCCATGCTTGACACACTAATTCATGATAAGGTTGTGAGGAAATAGGTCATAAAAAGGTTGATTAACCTTGTGATCGCTATAAGGGTAAGAATATTCATTATCAAGGTCGGGGTGCCAATGCGATTCCTTTGGGTAGAGTTGGCCGACAAGATAGTGCCCAAAGGCAAAACCAACTTTATGCTTTGCATGAAAGGCAAGGGATTGATAAGGTGCACGATGTTATTACTGGTATGTTAAAGATATTTGATTTTTATGTGTATGCATTGATTGATCTGGGTGCCATTCTTTCTTCTGTTACCCTCTTGTTACCAAAAAGTTCCATGTTGAACTTCAATTGTTGTGTGAGTCATATGAGGTGTCTACTCCTATTGGTGCATCTATTATTGCTAGAAGGGTTTATAGAAATTTTCCCATTTGTATTTTACATACAATATTGCCTTGTGATCTTGTTGAGTTAGATATGGGTGATTTTGATATCATTCTTAGGATGGATTGGTGCATGCATACTATGCCTCTATTGATTGTAGAATCCATAGGGTCAAATTCTAATTCCCAAATGAACCCGTCCTTGAGTGGGAGTCAAGATGTGGTGGTCAAGGGTAGGTTCATCTGTTGCATTAAATCCCATAGTGTTTATTCTCTTATAAGGGTTTGGTATATGGAGTCTAAAGTCCTTCCTATAGAGTCAATTCTGCTTGTAAATGAGTTTTTTGATGTTTTTCCAAATGATCTTTCGGGTATTCCTCCCGAAAGGAAACTAGATTTTAGTATAGACCTGCTCCCCGATACTCAACCTATTTCTATTCCCCCTTACCGTATGGCCACAGAGGAGTTAAAGGAGTTGAAGGAGCAATTGAGGGATTTGTTGGTGAAGTGTTTTCTTAGGCCTATCCAATCACTTTAGGGTGAACTAGTATTGTTTGTGAATAAGAAGGATGGGTATCTTACAATTTGTATTGACTACTGACAACTTAATAGGGTTACCATCAAGAATAGTTATCCTCTTCTAAGGATTGATGACATGTTTGACCAATTTCAAGGGGATAGCCATTTCTCTAAGATTGATCTTCGGTGTTGGTATTATAAAGTGAAGGTGAGGGAGTGTGATATTCCTAAGATGGCCTTTCAGACTAGGTATAGGCATTATTAGTTTTTTGTGATGCTATTTTAGTTGACCAATGCACCGGCCATCTTCATGGATCTTATGAATAGGGTCTTTAAACCCTACCTTGATTCATTTGTTGTGGTATTCATTGATGACATTTTGATCTATTCACATAGTAAAGAGGATCATATAGGTCATTTGAGGGTAGTGTTACAAAGATTGAGGGAGGAGAGATTGTATGCTAAACATGAGAAGTGTGGATTTTAGTTTAAAGAAGTTGCCTTTCTAGGTCATATGGTATCGGGGAAGGGTATTAAGGTGGATCCTAAAAAGATGGATATTATTAGAAATTTGCCTAGACCATTGACCCTGTCAAATATTAGGAGCTTCTTAGTCCTAGAGGGTTACTAACAAAGATTTGAGAATGCGTTCTCTTCTATTGCTTCTCCCATGAAAACATTGACCCAAAAGAAAGGTAAGTTTGTGTGGAACAATGAGTATGAAAAGATCTTCCAAACCTTGAAAGATAAGCTAGTGGCCGCTCCTATATTATCGCAATCAGATGGGCTAGAGGGGTTTGTTGTATATTGTGATGCTTCTAGAGTTGGTTTGGTTTTTGGTCTAATGCAAAATGGTAAGGTCATAGCCTACGCGTCGTGGCAACTCAAAGTGCGTGAAAAGAACTATCCTACCCACGATTTGAGCTAGCCGTCATTGTATTTGCATTAAAGATATGACATCACTATTTGTATGGGGTGCATATTGATATGTTCACCGATAATAAAAGCCTCCAATATGTCTTCACCCAAAAAGATATGAACTTAAGGCAAAGAAGGTGGTTAGAACTTCTTGAGTACTATGACATGAGTGTGCATTATCATTCCGATAAGGCTAATATGGTGGCAAATGCTTTGAGTAGGGTGTCTATGGGTAGCCTAGCTCATGTTGATAATGATGGCATAGATGTGGCTAAGGAGGTCCATCGCTTGACTAGATTGGGGGTTATGTTGGAAGGAGTTGATAATGGGGTTGTTGTTGTTGTTGATGGTACTAAATCGTCATTAGTGGAGGAGGTGAAAGCTAAGCAAGATCTTGACCTCGCTTTGTTGGAATTGAAAGCATTGGTAAAAGATGGTAAGGTGGAGGTTTTCTCCCAAGGGGGAGATGGTGCCCTTAGGTACCAAGGTAGGTTGTGTGTGCCTTGTATTGATAGTTTGAAGGAAAAGATTCTTGATGATGCTCATGGTTCTTCTTTTTCAATTCACCCTGGGTCTACTAAGATGTATAGGGATTGGAGAGAGGTGTATAGGTGGACAGACATGAAGAAAGATATTGAAATATTTGTGTCTAGTTGCCATAATTGCCAACAAGTCAAAGTTGAACATCAAAGGCTGGGTGGCCTAACCCAAGACATAGAGGTTCCCACTTGGAAGTGGGAAGAGATTAATATTGACTTTGTAGTTAGGTATCCCAAGACTAGAAAAGGTTTTGATTCCATATAGGTTGTGGTTGATAGGATGACAAAATTGGCTCACTTTCCATCATTAAGACTACATATGGCACTAAAGATTATGCTTGGTTGTACATTCATGACTTGGTGAGGTTGCATGGGGTTCCTTTATCCATCATATCGGATCATGGTATATAATTCACTTTACACTTTTAGAGGTCTTTCCAAAGAGGTCTTGGAACTAAAGTAAAGCTTAGTACAACCTTTCAACCTCAAACAGAAGGCCAAGCCAAAAGAACTATCCAAACACTTAAAGACATGCTTAGGGCTTGTGTATTGGAGGGTAGTTGGGATGATCATCTTTCATTGATTGCGTTTGCATATAACAACTATCATTCTAGTATCGATATGACTAATTTTGAGGCTTTATGGTAGCCATTATAAATCATCGATTGGGTGGTTTGTGGTTGGAGAGGTGATTTTATTGGGTTCGGATCTGGTTATGGATGCTATGAAAAAGGTAAGCATGATTAGATAAAGGTTGAAAATAGCCCAAAGTCACCAAAAATCTTATGCCGATGTGACGAGAAAGGGGTCTTGAATTCAAGGTTAGTGATTGGGTATATTCAAAGGTGTCACCCATGAAGGGTGTTGTCCATTTACAAAAGAAGGGAAAGTTAAGCCCTAGATATATGGGTTCTTATAGGGTGATGAGAAGGACTGCTAAGGTGGCCTATGAGTTGGATTTGCCTATAAAGTGGAATTGGTTCATCTGGTCTTTCATGTGTCTATGTTGAGGAAGTGTGTGGGTGATACCAATGCTATTTTGCCACTTGATATTGTGGGAGTAGTTGAAGACAACTTGACATATTAAGAGGTTCCAATAGAGATCTTGGATAAGAAAGTGAAGAGGTTGAGGAACAAGGGAGTTGCTTCAGTTAAGGTCCTTTGGAGGAACCAACAATTTGAAGGTGCTATTTGGGAGGCCGAAGCGGATATGCAAAAGCGATACCCTAATCCTTTCCACTCCACTCAAGCCTATTTTATTGATCTAAGTCCTTTATATGATCTTATATATTAAGTTTAGCCCTTATGTCATTGCATATGTTCATATTTAAATTGATAAGTTCATGATGATTTTACACTTATGTTGAAATTTTTGAAATGATGTTTAATGTTGCATCCTTATGTGGGCTAAAATTGTCATTTTTTGTATCTCTCATATACATTTCTTGACATTCAAGGATGAATTTTCCTAAGGGGGAGGTATTGAAACAACCCCAAAAAGTGCCTGAAAATATGCCTCAGAAGTGACCGGAATTGTAATTTCATATATCTCATAATCCATGTGCGATATCAAAACTCTGACTTCATATTCTTGTTCATGGGGTCAAACTGAGTGGAAAATGGGTCTAACTGAGATTTTAGAGCAAATGAATCATAATTTTATTTTCCCAAAATTGCAATTTCCAGTAAGGTTTTCATGCATCTGGCGTGATGAGCTAAGGGCTTGCCTTAGTACAAATATTTTCCAATATTTGTATCTCAGTCCAACACCTTTGGGTCTTGGGCCTAAGTGTTTCCATGTATGAAAATACCTATACTTAGCCTTATTTCACCCCTATATCATTAAATACATTCCCAAAACTTATTCAAACACTTTGCTAATATTTCATCTCCTAATGTCAAGTCTCAATATTCATTCGGATCTTAAGGTTCTTATTCAAGCATGAAGTGTCCATCTTCAATCTTCTTTAAGGATTCTCCAAAGTCAAGGCATGTGGGTTTCTTTTATGGATTCTTTTCACTCATGATACCCAAGCTCCCTTTTACTAAAAATTGCATGATTTAAAGTTGATTTACTCGTGGGTCTTATCTATTATGACTCTCACTGCACACTATGTTAGGGGTTTATGAAATTATGGTTGTTTTAGTATGTTTTGAGCTATGAAACTAAGATCTGTTGTGATATTTAATGAAAGGTATTGATGTATATTGCTTGAAGGTATTACAAAGTATCTATTGACTGTTTTACATTGAATTTTCTAGCACAATTTCACTTTTGAATTGCATGGTTTTACACTGGCACTACACATCCATCAAGTGCTTTGTGCGGACTCTACACTATATGGCATATGGTTTTGCCGACTCTTGTCACTAGTGTGCTTTGTACATAACAATAAGGTGGTTAGAGTTCTTTAAGCATTATGATATGAGCATGCTTTAGTTCTTTTTTTGGTAAGGCTAGTGATGTGGTTAGTGTTCTAAGTAGGTTGACTATGGGTAATTTAGCATATGTGGATATGATGGCAAAGAAGAGTCTAGTGGGGTACATCGATTGGCTAGGTTAGAAGTAGGATGAGGGAAGTTGGGAATGATAGTATAGTGTCCTCGTTGATTTCGAATCTTCTTGGGTTAAGAGGTCTAGATTAGGAAAGGCCTTGATTCTGCCTTGATAGAGTTGAAAGTTTTGGGTGAGAAAATGATAGAGTGGAGGCTGGCTCCTAAGGGGGAGATGGTGGTTGTGGTACCAAGTGGACTAGATATATTTAAGGTTGACAATTGAGTTGAAGATTGTGAGTCTTTATAGAGTGTAGAGGGAGGTTGGTAAGGTTGCATAAGTTTGGGCTTGCCTATGGATGTATATATGGTTCATTCGATTCTTCAGGATTCTAGGTGGATGGGATTTATTGGTGACTCTAATGCTATAGCACTCCTTGAAATTGTGGGTGATGTGGAGGACAAGTTGGCTTAAAGGAAGGTTTCGATGGAGGTATTGGATAAATTAGTGGAAAAGTTGGTTAATGATAATATGGTATTCATCAAGGCCCCTTTGGAAGAGTCGTCCATTTGTATGTGCTTCAGGGAGCTGGTACGGGCATGGAGAAGCAATATCTGTATCTCTTTCATTCTATGCAAGCTTATGATGACATATCAATTCCTTTTTAATATTTTCGAGTCTCAAGTTTCGGCCCTTATCTCATTGCATGCATTCATGTTCATGTTAATAAGATTATGAGAATTTTAATGTACATGTTGAAATTTCCTTGCAAATCATGTTTATGTGCATTATTGCATTCATGCTTGGGCCAAAGTCTTCATTTGACATTAAGGAATGAATGTTCCCAAGGGGCAGATATTGTGACACCCCATAACTTTACGCTCTTGTATATCCATGTTTCAACTCTCATTTGGTGAGGTTGGGGGTGTACTAGATTCATGGGAGACTCTTAGTACCTCAACAAGTTCAAGAATTATCTCCAAGTTGAGTTTTGGGTGTTGTTTCATAAAAGGGTCAGCTTTAGACTAGTATAACTCTTTGGAACCGGGTTACCCACAAAATGTCAAATGAAATACCTCTGAGTTAGCTTTGCAATGCACTTTGTATCACCTCATTCCCGATGTCGAATGAAGGAGTTATGACCATTTTCGTGAGACCATCCCATGTAGCGAAGCCCCATGGACACCCATACTAGCAGTGTGATCTTGTACGACTCTTGTGAAAGGGTACGGGCCGTGTTACCTGGGCGTTTGGTGGCCAACAACATATTCATATCTAAGTGAGGTGGGATAGACCAGTACATGGTCCGTTTAACACTACACGGTCCGTGAAATTGGCCGTCAAAGTGACGAGACGTCAATTTTTTCAAGTTTCCCAACTTCCATTTTTTTCACTACATGGGAAGTCCACATAAACCGGGGAATGCCACACGGCCAGTGAAGTCTCCAGTGAGAAGACACCTTGCCATTTTTTCCATTCGTTCACTAATGATATTTTCCTAAATGCTAATTATCCTAATGACCCTTTTGACTTTTTAAGCTATTCTAACCTTCCTAGAAGACCTAAACTCTAATCTTAAGGACCCAATTTCATCACTCTCATCTTAATTACACTCTCAACTCTCTCAAAAGACTCTATCAATCCCTAATTCAACCTCAAGGAAAAGAAAGAACAAGATTGGATTCCAAGATCATTAAAAAGCCTCCATTCTTCCCAATCTCAATTCCAAGCAACTCTAGACCTATGGTATGCAGGTTTCTTTCATGGGTTACTTTCACCCATGATACCCAAGTTTCCTTTTTCCTAACTTTCATGATTTAAAGTTGAGTTTACAAATGGGTTTAATAGTATGAACATGTTTATGAACTATGTTAAAGCTATGTAAAGTTGTGACTATTTTGCTATGTTGTGGGCTATATATCTTTGATCTATTATAAGTTCTGATGAGTGGTTTTGGTGTGAATATCTTGGAGGTGTTGCAAGGTGTTGATTATGGGTTTTAATATAGATTTTATTGCATGATTTCGTCTCTAAATTGCATGGGATTTTATCCCTACTACACCCCCAAAGTGTTTGATAAAATGTTCGGTTATAGTTTTTTGAGGAATTTAAGGTCCTAAGCATGAGATATGATGTGAATAATGTGATGATGATCAAATAAGATTATATAGATGATTATTACTATATGAAGTTTGCATAAGACCATATGATGAATCCTATGTAAAGTGTAGAACTCGACCTTGCCCAATCCGGGGGGTCTAAGCGCCCGGATAACCTAGTGAAGGGCTTGTACTTCTCCACCTAGTGATGGGCTGGCATATTCACTAACCTAGATGGGGGTTAGTACTTATCAACCTAAATGAGGGTTAGTACTCATCCACCTAAGTGATGGGGCGGCATCATCACTAACCTAGATGAGGGTTAGTACTTATCTACCTAAGTGATAGGGCGACATCATCACTGACCTAGATTGGGGTTAGTACTTATCAACCTAGATGATGGTTAGTACTCATCCACATTAGTGATGGGGCATAATTATCACAAACCTAGATGATGGTTAGTACTCATCTACCTAAGTGATGGGGTGGCATCATCACTAACCTACAAAGGTTTGTATATTTGGAAATCGAGCTTGGTCTTTTCTACACATATGCTATCCTATATAAGCATGAGTTACTTAAACATATTTTACTTACGTATTTATCATACATGCAATATTATTATATTATGCTTATTGCCTATTATTATACATTTTGATTATGAATCCTATCTCTTGTAGCATTGTATCCTACATACTTAGTATATTCAAATGTACTAATGCAAACTTTATGCCTACATAATGTTAACATGTAAGAACCAAAGCTTCATTTGGTCATCCTCCTCCTCCACGTGGCTAGTGTATCCATTCAAGCTAGTTGGTGACTACTCATGTGTGAGGTTAATATCTATGTTCTTAAGCTATGTATTAAAGTCTATACTTCTTTTTGGTATACTTTTACTATGAGGGTGAGCCCAGTTGCTTGCTTTGGCCCCCATTAAGTCCTATGTTAGAGGTATTGTTGGGAAAGTTAAGTATCATACTTGAGCTTTGGCTTACTTATGATATTCAAACTATTTAAATATGAGTCTCTCCCATAGTTCCAATTCCCCTTATTTATGTTTCTTACTTTGTTTTGCATTGCTTTCACAACCAAGGATGTGTGATGATATGCTACGAGGCTTGTTTGGGGTTCCTTCGGGTTCCTCATTCGCCGGTCACATCTAGGCCCTAGGCTTGGGTCGTGACACTAAGGTCTTACAATAAGTACTAGTCTTGAAAGCCAATAAACTAGATATGTGTAAGAGAAGGAGAATCGATCCCTACATGGTAATATCATTTGGGATAATTATACGTTAGTATATTAAATGTACTAAGTATCTGAGATACAATGCAAACATGATATTGTAATTAAATCATCACAAATATTCTTATACACAAAAAATTAATAAAGCATAATATAAAGTAAAAGAATGCATCATATGGAACACATGTGATGGAACAAAGATGTCAAATTCCATACTTAGTGAGAATGGACTATAATCAACAAAGAAGATCATGTGAACTTCCACATGAAATATAGCATAACCCCCTATGTTAGTATAGGGAGTCCACTTGTTAGGTAGAACTCCATCACTTAGCATGCATCATTAATTAATTTATATGGTCTATGTGGATTCAATAGCCTAGCCTACAAGGGCTCCTATAGTGACACAGGTCACGACCTGAGCCTACGACGTTGATATGACACAATGAATGAGGAACCTGAAGGGACCCCAAGCAAGCCTCTTAACATATCATTACATAATCCTTGGTCATGGAACCAACAAAATACAACGACAATGGAGGAAATAGGGACAACGAGGCTAAGGGACAACTTCCAAATCATAAACACCAAGAGTCAAGAAAGAGTCAAAGCTCATAACTTAACACCTCTGCTACATAGATGTGAGCGGAGTCCAGTACAAGCTATTAGGATCACCCTCATAGTCAACATTTACATAAGAGAAGATAGTCTTGAAACATAGTATAAGATCATAAACATTGTCCTCGAATTGGAGTACTCACCAAAGAGCTTGAGAGAAGTTGTATCAGCCGCATGGAGGATGATGATCAAGTAGGGCCCAGTTACGGCATGGTGACATCATGTAGGCATAGAATGTGTGTAAGTATTTTTGAATGTACTAAGTATATATGATGCAATACAACAAGAGATAAGTAACATAAATGAAATACATAAGCATATGCAATGAGTAGCATATAGTAATATGGCATGCATGAGAGATTCTCGTTCCTCCTTAAGTACCCACACTAGTGACAAGAGTCTGAGACATCATGAGAATTAATCCACCGGAGTAACATGATTCTAATGTTAATGAGGATATGATGCAATTTATCTATGAAGCATATAGAATCATGGACACCATCCGGATGCCATAAAAGGAAATGGCTGAGTTAGTAGCCTACCAACTCAAGGGTGTGGCAAAGATTTGGTATGAGAATAGGTATATGAGAAGGTCCAAGAAGCAGGTCAAATCATATGGGAAAAGTTTAATATGCATCTTTAAATAGATTCTTTCTAATCAAGCTAAGAGTGTCTAAAGTGCAATAATTCATGAACTTGAGGCAAGGGCAAATCAGTGTGAGGGAACACTCCCTCAAATTCACTCAACTTTCCAAGTATGCCTCATTTATGGTAGTGGATCCTCGAGCGAGGATAAGCAAATTTATATGCGATATGTCGAACTTAGTATTAAAGGAGTGCAAAACGGATATGCACATGAAGGAAATTGATATCTCCTATTTGATGACCTATGTAGAGCAAATTGAGAAGGAAAGGTTGGGGGAACATGCCAAAGAGTCCAAGAGGGCTCGCATGGATAGTGGAGGATTCTCCCACCAAAGGAGTGAAGGCTATGGAATATTGCAAAGTGGTCAAAGTCAAGTGAACCAATGGTCAAATAATGCCCTCCCAAGTTTAACAAAAATAAGAGATCCAATCCAAATCCCCAAGGAGGATCAGGTGCACGAGCTTCTCCAAATTGTGCAAAATGTAAAAGTAAGGCCTCATAAGGGTGAGTGCTTAGACAATTCCAATGCTTGGTTTAAGTGTGGTAAGCTCAGACACTATGCCAAAGATTGTCAGAATGGTAATACTAGGCCCCAAGGCCAAGGTAGACAAGCTCAAAGGTGCCCCAAGGATTACAAGGTTTTATGTTCTTCATGGCTTCCAAGAAGTATAAGAAGCTCCAGATATGGTAACTGGTATGTTAAAAGTTTATGATTTTGATACATTTGCATTGTTAGATCCAACAAAAGATTTGTCTTTTGTTACCCAATTCATTTCTATGTATTTCATACATGTCCAAAAGTCCTGAATGAGCCTTTGGAAGTGTATACTCTTATAGGAGAGTGTAGATGCAAAAAGGGTCTATAGAAATTGTCTCGTGTCCATTTTACATAAAGTTATTTCCTGTGACTTAGTAAAGCTCCCTATGGTGTTATACTTGGGATTTATTGATTGCATGCTTCCTATGCTTCCATAGATTGTGGAACTTATAGGGTCAAGTTTTAATTCCCAAATGAGACAATTATTGAGTATAAGGGTAGTAGTTCCTTATGTAGAGGTCGATTTGTGAATATCTAAATTACAGAGAATGATCTCTAAGGGGTTCACCACCTAGTGAGGGTTAGATATGTCACTTTTAAAATCCCCTCTCTTTTCAGCAGGGTGTTTTTCTCGACATAGAACCTTTGCCTGACACAACTTATCTCCATTCCTACTTATAGAATGGCCCTAGTAGAGTTGTAGGCGTTAAAAGAACAATTAAGGGATTTGCTGGAAAAGGACTTCATTAGGCAAAGTAGGTCTCCATAGGGTGCCCCAGTATTATTTGTGAAGAGGAAAGATAGGTCACTCCAAATTTATATATATTATTGGCAACTCAATAAGGTAACCATTAAGCACGAATATCCACAGCAAAGGATAGATTGCTTATTTGACCAATTTCAATGAGCCAAACACTTTTCTAAGATTGACTTGTTGTCCAGATATCACCAACTAACGATAACTGGGAGTGGCATTCCTAAAATGGCTTTCTAGATGAGGTATAATAATTTTGAATTTGTGGTTATGTCTTTCAGCCTAACTAATGCACCAACAATCTTCAAGAACCATATAAATAGGGTGTTCAAACCCTACCTTGATATGTTCATTATGGTGTTTATTGATGATATTCTAATCTACTCCTCAAGTGAGAAAGAGCACATGGAACATTTGAGGGTAGTCTTGCAAACATTGAGAGAAGAAAGGCTATTTACTAAATTTGACGAGTGTGAGTTTTCATCGAAATAAGTTTCTTTCCTAGGACATGTGGTACCTGGGGATGGGATCAAAGTCGATTTTAAGATGATGAAGGTGGTGAGAAATTGGGCACAACTATTGAATCCTATAGAGATTAGGAATTTGTTAGGCCTAGCTGAGTATTATGGATAGTTAATAGAAGTTTTCTCCTCTATTTCATCCCTATTGACTAAGTTGACTAAAAAGTAGGTGAAGTTCATTTGGATCATGAGTGTGAGAAAAGTTTCTAAACCTTGAAGGATCAATTGACTTGGCTCAAATTTTGACCTTATCAGAGGGTATCGATGGGTTTGTTGTTTATTATGATTCCTCAAGAATTAGTTTAGGCTGTATATTAATGAACAATAGCAAGGTGAATGCCTATGCTTTAATTGTCTGCTTCGGCCTACCATGCAACACTGGTTCGCGATGGTTGAATATTGCGATACCATCACGGTTGCCACTGTTTTATGCAAACTGGGGAAAAGCAAATTTTGCTATGGTTGCTCTAAAATCAGCGTTAGACCTATGGCCCATTCGATTTCGCCCCCTGTAAGAATATAAGTTGGATTTTTCATATCATGAACAAATTTGAGTTATATGAAAATTACGATTTTGGGCACTTGCAAGGTACATTTCAGGCACTTTTAAGGTAGTTCAATATCTCCCATTGGGAACATTTGTCCACGAACATTGAAAAAGCATTCGTAAGAAGAGCAATCATGAAGAAATCAATGCCAACAATAACACATCAATACACTTAAACACTATTTTCAAAAATCTCAACATAAGTGTTAAAATCATCATGAACTTTGTCAATATAAATATAACTGCATGCAAATGACATCGGGGATGAAACATGAGACATGAAATGACATAGAATACTTAGAATTAGTAACTTAGACTTGAGTATAATGGAAGAGATAAGGATATCATTTTTGATTGTCTGCTTCGGCCTACCATGCAACACTTTCTACTTGTTGATTCTTCTAAAGCACCTTAACGGAAGCAACATCCTTGTTCCTCAACTTCTTCACTTGTCTATTCAATATCTCTACTAGAACTTGTTCATAACACAAGTTGTCTTCAACTACCCCGACAACATCCAATGGAACAATGGTATTCAAATCACCCACAAATTTCCTTTACATGTATACATGAAAGATTGGATGAACCAAATCTATTTCACTAGGAAATTCCAACTTATAGGCCACCTTACCAATCCTCCTAAACAACCTATAAGGACCCACAAATCTTGACTTAATTTTACCCTTCTTACTAAAATGGACCACACCCTTCATGGGTGACACCTTCAAATAGACTCAATCACTAACTTTAAATTCAAGCTCTCTTCACCTGACATTGACATAGGATTTTTGATAAATCTTACATTCTCATAACCTCCATAACCAGATCCAGACCCAATAAATCCATTTCTCCCATTTCAAACTACCCAACAGGTGACTTATAATGTCTACCATAAAGGGTGTCAAAAGGAGCTATACTAATGCTAGCATGATAGCTATTGTTGTAAGCAAACTCAATCAATGGAAGATGATCATCCTAACTACCCTAAGAATATCCTCAAGAGTTTGGATAGTCCTTTCGGCTTGGCCATCCATTTAAGGGTGAAATACTGAACTAAGCTTTACCTTGGTCCCAAGACCCCTTTGGAAGGACCTTCGAAAGTGTGAAATGAATTGTGCACAATGATATAATATGATACACAAGGGCACCCCATACAATCGCACCAACTCATGAATGTACATTTAGCATAGTCTTCGTCCCATAAATAGTCTTAACCGGTAGGAAATGAGCCGACTTTGTCATTCTATCAACCACAACCCAAATAAAATCAAAACCCTTTCTAGTCTTAGTAAACCCAACCACAAAATCCCTATAAATTTCCTCCCACTTCCAAGTAGGAATCTCTATGTCTTGGGTTAGGCCACCCTGTCTTTGTGTTCAGCTTTTACTTGTCAGCAACTATGACAACCGAATACAAATTTGTCAATGTCTTTCTTTATGCCTCCCCACCAAAACACATCTCTCAAATCTCTATACATCTTTGTAGAACCGAGATAAATAGAATAGGAAGAATTATGATCCTCATCAAGAATCTTCTTTCTAAAATCATCAACATAGGGCACACATAACCTACCTTGGTTCACAAGAGCACCATCTCCCCCTTGGGAGAAAATCTCCATATTGTCCACTTTTACCAAGTCCTTCAATTCTAACAAGGGGGGCAAGATCTTGATTTCCTTTTACCTCATCATTCAAGGAAGATTTTGAATCATTAACAACCATAATACCACCATTATTTGCCTTTTCTAACCTAACTGATGGACCTCTCTAACCACCTCTTTGCCCCCATCATAAACATGAGCTAGGCTACCTATAAATACCCTACTTGAAGTATCCGCCATAACATTAGCCTTACTAGGATTATAATGCACACTTATAGCATAATCCTTAAGAAGTTCTAACTACCTTCGTTAACTCAAGTTAAATTATTTTGAGTGAAAATATATTGGAGACTCTTTTTATCGGTGAACACATCAACATGCACCCAATACAAATAATGATGCCAAATTTTAAAAGCAAATGCCACGGCAGCCAATTCAAGATCATATGTAGGATAATTACTTTCAAGCACGTTGAGTTGCCTAGAAGCATAGGCTATTACCTTACTATTAAGCATTAACACATAACCCAAATTAATCCGGGAGACATCACAATATATAACAAACCCTTCTGGTCCTTACGATAGAGACAAGATAGGTGCCAAGATAAGCTTATCCTTCGAGATTTGGAAACACCTTTCACACTTATCGGTCCACACAAACTTAGCCTTCTTCTGAGTCAACATATCATGGCAGAAGCAATAGAAGGGAACCCATTCACAAACCTCCAGTAGTAACCCGCTAAGCCCAAGAAGCTTCTAATATCTAATGAGGTCAATAGTCTAGGCCATTTTTAATCACATCTGTCTTTTTAGGATCCACCTTAATACCCTCCCCCAATACCGCATGAGCTAGAAGGCAACCTCTTTCAACAAAAATATACAATTCTCATATTTAGCATGCAACTTTTTCTCTCTCAATCATTGTAGCACCACCCTCAAATCAGCCACATGCCCCTCCTCATTATGAGAATAGATCAAAATATCATCAAAGAAAACTACCATAAATAAATCAAGGTAGGGTTTAAAAGCCCTATTCATATGATATATAAGGATAGCTGGTGCACTTGGTCAACCCAAAAGACATAACTACAAATTCATAATGCCCGTACCTAGTAGGAAGGCCGTTATGGGAATGTCACTCCCTCAGCTTCACTTGATGATTGTTGGATCGAAGATCAAACTTAAAGAAGTAACCAGCCCCTTGAAGTTGGTCAAACAAATCATCAATCCTTAGGAGAGGGTACTTATTCTTGATGGTAACTCTATGAAGTTGCTAGTAATCAATACACATTCTAAGTGACCCATCCTTCTTATTCACAAATAACACTGGTGCATTCTAAGCTGATTGGTGAAGCCGAATAAAACCCTTCTCCAACAAATCCCGCAACTACTCCTTTAACTCTCTTAACTGTACCAAGGCTATATGATGAGGGGAAATAAAAATGGGTTAAGTATCAGGGAGGAGTTCTATACGAAAGTCTATTTCTATTTCCGGAGGAACACCGGGAATTTCATTTGCAAAGACATCAAGGAACTCAATAACCACCGAAATTGACTCTGTAGGAAGGACTTTGAACTTCACATCCCTAACCCTCACAGGATAATAAAGACACCCCTTAAAGATTAACTTTTGGGCTTTAATACAAGAGATAAACCTACTCTTGAACACCACAACATGACTCTCCCATTCAAGGACGGGTTGATTTGGGAATCAGAATTTGACCCTACAAGTTCTACAATCAATAAAGGCATAATATGGATGCAACTAATCCATCCCACAAATGACATCAAAATCAACCATATCCCACTTAACAAGATCAGAAGTCAATATTTTATGCAAGATGCAAATGTAACAATTTCTATAGACCTTTCTAGCAATAATAGGTGCATCAATAGGAGTAGACACTCATAAGACTCACATAATATTTCTAGCTCAACATGAAACTTTTTGTCAATAAGAGGAGTAACGAAAGTAAGAGTGGTATCCAGGTCTATTAATGAATACACATCCAAATCAAAGACTTTTAATGTACTAGTGATGACATTGGGCACTCATCAACCCCTTCACTCCCACAGAGAGCATAAAATCAATTGTGTCTTGGGGCACCACTTTGTTGGCCTCCTCTACCCAAAGGAACAACATTAGCACTCTGGCCTTGAGGACAAACATCCTTACTCTTGTTGCGATTTCGTGGACAATCAATTATCTTGTGGCCTACTTTCCCACAACTAGAACAAGTATTGGTATCCCTCAAGCATAGGCCATCATGGCCCCTACCACACTTTGGACATACAAGTCTAGGCATCACACCACCACCTTTTTGGGGCCTTGGGTTGTCATTGGCCAACCTCCCACTAGGAGCATGAGAAGACCCTTGGCCTTAGTGAAATCGGCCACCCTTGTGACTTTGGAGCATACCAACAAAATGGGCCTTCTTGGCCTTATGACCCTTTCTCTACCTTAACTTTTACCACTCTATTTGTTCAGCATAAGCATCAAGCAGCATAAATCTATGTCACTAATCAACATAACAGACCGATACTCCTTGCTCAGCAAGTTGGATACACCCATCACGAACTTGTTCATTCTAGACCTTGGGTCGACAATAAAATGTGGAGCATATTTTGAGAGTGGGTTGAATTTGAGGGCATATTCCCTCACACTCATAGATCTTTGCTTCAAATTCTTAAACTCTACCATTTTGGCCTCCCTAAGCTCAAGAGGAAAAAGTTGATTAAGGAAAGCCACGTTAAACTCCTCCCATAAAACAATATTGTTGATTATGTTCTACTCCATCCATTGAGTGTACCATATTTGGGCCACCCCATTGTGTTGGTAAGCCGCTAGCTCTGCCTTCTCCTCCGACCTCACACTCGTGATAGCCAAAACTTTATAAACCTCATCAATAAATTCTTGAGGGTCCTTATCCACTTTAGACCCATTGAACTCTGGTGGGTTCATCCTCATATAGTCGCTCACTCAAGATGCCAGAGTATGAGCATGACAGCGTTGAGCCCATTGGTTGGCTTGGTTAGCCACAACTTGAGTTTGCAAGGTAAGAGCATCCCGGAGCTCTCTGTGAGCCAGTTGTTCCTCGGATGACAAACTCTTATTCCTCTTATGTTGGGAATGATCTAGCATACCAAAGAATAATCTGTAGGGGGAAAAACCTTACCTTAAGTTCTATATCACGACATAGAGTAAGAAGAAGGGAAAAATTTCCTAAAACGTCTTATAGCCTCTTACTTATAGTTGTGGTACACAACATAACCATGAATAAGATTCTAATCGACGTGGTGTGTTGGCTGTAGAGGACATTAGTAAAGCTTGTCACGACCCAAGATTAGGGCCTACACATGAGACGACACATAGGAAACCAGAAGGGACCCCAAGCGAGCCTCTTAACATTTCTTTAACATACTTGGTCGCAGAAGCAACTAAAAGACAATAAAATATAGTATATAGGGATAAATATGGCTATGGGACATCTTTCATACCATAAAGCATCAGATAATCAAGGCTCATAGCTTCATTATATAACTTGTCAAACAACACCTCTAAACATAATATATAATGGGGGCCAAGATAAGCAACTAGGCTCACCCTCACAGTCAAAGAAAATAATAAAGAATTGAGAGTCTATACATAGAAAAAATTAGAGATGTATGTCCTCGAATTTCAGGACTCACTAACTTTTTTTGTGATATATCACACTAGCCACCCGGAGGATGATGATGATCAAGTGGGGCTCAAGCTCCTACATGGTAACAATCTGTAATCATAGAGTATGCATTAGTATGTTTGAATGTACTAAGTATGTATGATGTAATAAAATAATAGATAAGCAACATAGTCAAAATGCATAATTAAGCAATAGATGTTCATATAACAATACGTTATGCATAAATGATACTTTAAGTAAACATGCTTATATATGGAACATATTACATGTATAGGAAGAGACCATCATTATAGACTAAACAACTTAGCACTTGGAGTCTAAGGTAGACCACACCTTACAAGCGATTGACGTACCAACCTCTTATTTGGTTGGTGGCTTAGCACCCCCATCCATGGTGATCGAGGTACCAAATCCTCAATTGGTTGATGGCTTACCACACCTATCCTAGGTGATTAAGGTACCAATCCCTCAATTGTTTAATGTCTAACCACCTCCATCCTAGGTGATTGGGGTACCACCCCCTTAATTGGCTATGGTCAACTTACAAGGCAATAGATAGTTCTCATGAAATCAACACATACATATCACCCTTTCATCATCATAAAGTCAGTTAACTCATATGGCAAACAATAAAGCTTCAACAACTCAAGATATATTAACCCGACATTTCATCAAACACTTGGTGGGTGAGCAATGCTAGTATAAAACAATGCAATTCAAGAGTAAAATCATGTAGTAAAACTTAATGTAAAACCACCCACTCACATTTGGTAATACCTTCTTGCAACATACATCAAAATCCTTTATCAAATCTCAATATAGATCTAAGAATCATAGCTAAAAATATGCATAAATAGTCAAACTTTCACAAAACCACAACATTGTTCATAGTCAAGTTCATAAGAGAAGACCCAAAAGTAAAATCAACTTAAAAAGATGAAATTTAGGTAAAAACGAAGCTTGGGCACCTTGGGTGAAAAGACCTAATGGTTTAAATCCATAAACCTTAGCTTTGGAGACTTCTTGATGAATATTGGAAATGGAGACTTGAAGCTTGAGTGAAATCCTTAAGATTCAGATAAGTTTCTAGACTTGAATTTTGGGGTGAAATATTAGTCTAAGTGTTTGAGTGAGTATTTGGGAAATGTCTTGTATGATATGAACGTAAAATATGGCTAAGTATAGGTACTTTTATGCATGGGAAGACTTAGTCCCAAGACCCAAAAGCTTTGGACCGAGATAAAAATTATTGGCAACAAAATACATAGGTCTGCGTTTGCTCCACGATGCGGACCTATCACAGAGGCAAATTTTGTACTGGTCCACGATGACTATACGTCATGTTACCATCGTGGATTGTCACTATTTCATGCAAACTTGGGAAAATAAAATTTTGCTATAGTTGCTCTGAAATTGTGTTAGACCCATTTTCCACTCAATTTTTTTTCCGATCAAGAGTAAGAAGTCAAATTTTTGATATCACGCAGGAATTTTGATATATATGAAAATTACAATTCTGGGAACTTTTGAGGCACATTTTTGACCACTTTTGGGGTCATTTTGGACTTAAAGTTTTAAGACAAATAAATTTCCTACATACACACTTGGGATTAAAGAAATGCCTCGAGTGGCACCTTACACATTGTAGAAGGTTTAAATTAAGTTTCACTTTTCAGATGGGACTAATAGTGTGTAATTTGCTAACAATAGATTGTTAAAGATTATTTTTAGTAACACAAAGTTCATACATTATGTTTGTAATCAAGAGAGTTGCAAGATAAAGGTTGGCCAAAGTTACCGTAAGTTTTGCTAAGAAATCCTTCTTAAATTTAGGTCAAATATATAAGGTCATATCTGCCAAAGTATAAAGAGTTAGAAGTTTGTGACCTATCAAATCGAAGATCTATGAGTGTATGTTGCAACACACTAAATTACACATGAAACCAAGCTCGAATAAAATGTTATGATCATTTTATTGGGACTGCTTGAGCAGGAAACTAGTTCATGAGCCGGCTAAGGTATATCTACCTAGATGTCGGATAATATGAGCTTTTTAAAGCTCAATTCTATCATATTTCATCCTAAAATAGAACATAAACTAAAAATAAAGTTCTCTCAACGTCTAGTGATATAAGTCAATTTTTTCCACACTTTTACCGTTAAAATTTGTCCTCGTGCCTAGAAATGCATGCCTTATGCTTTGCAATTTCCCACCCTCGTATTAGATGGGTTCGGGGATGTAAAACAAATAGTGTTCTTGCTGATTATTATTGGTTTGTAGCTGTTCTATTTAGATAATTATTTTGAGGCTCGTCTACGGCCATTTTTGCAACATTCTAGGATGTTTCCTCGTGTAGGTACTACATGGCGAGTCTGGTCATTAATGCTTAGTTCTGCACTATTTGCTGGCGTGTTTAAGCTGCATATATATAGTGATTGTAAAGTTTATGACAGGTGGAACAACTCCTGTGAAGAGACTTTGAGCCATTAGACGTCCATTGGAAGGGTATGTTAAGGCTAAGCTCTGTCGCTCCTTTATGCACGAAATCTGGGATATATTTGAAAATGTCAAATGTGATATCTTACTATTCTGTTGCTAGAAATATCTTTTGTGAAAGGCATTGGGATTGAATTCAAGTTATTTTGATGATGGTATTAGGTTAATATTCTATTCGTTTGATTAAACTGGACATTCAATATCTATATATCATTTTGTCGAGTTTCCTGGCTATCTATCCATTTGTTCAGGGCATTTATCTTCTTGGTGTAGTATTATAAAAAAAATGTATATTATGAAGAGGATATAGTATTTTTAATCTCTCCCTCTTCCGTACCAAAAATTTAACTGAAGGACATAAAAAGTGATGCGTTGATTTTCGATAATCTCTAGGATAATGCTCCTATTTAAATTACTAATGCACTTGATTTTGTTTAAATGCTTTCTTTTACTAATTGAAATTAGACCACATATAAGTGTTATTTAAATCACCTTTATGAACATTTTCAGACTTAAGGCCTCATTCTAAATGTTAAGTTAAGCTGTCAAACTTATTCAAAAGACATGTAAGATCCCACAAGTCATGTATATATACTATGATAATGATTATGTTGTTATGAGGATAAGTGTACAAATGATCCAATATTGGATAAATTTATGATATGTCTGATAATGTTCATTCAATACTCATATCATACATGACACGTTATGCATGGACTCCGAGCTATATTAGAGGTATAACGCCTATTTACCCAAATGATTATATATATATTTATATGGTACAGATGGCCACAGGTTTGCAAATATGATGCCAGTTCACTATCAAAAAGGACCACCATTGCTAGCATTTGGTTGGGTATTTCATGTATTTGCATCTATATATATGTATTCACGACATGTGATACTTGAAGATACCATGCATATTTGATCACTAGGAGGTTGATTGTTGGCCAGTAAGGTTACTTGAGTTTTTGGTTACAATTAGTATTTCTTATACCCTTTTTACTGCTGTTATCCATGGTTTTACTTTTTGCCTTACATACTAGTACATGTTTATTCTTAATGACATCCTGTTGCCTGGGGTCGCACCATTTTATTTCGTACAAGCATGTTTAGATAGGGACTCTAATCGACCCCTCTATTAGAAGCCCAGTTCAGCTGTTAGTTGCTAAGCTCCACCCCTTCTTGGAGCTTTCACAGAATGCTTACTATTTATTATACAGTTGGGTATAGTCATGGCCCTATCCCCACATTATTAGTGGTCCTCATAGAGGCTATTGTTGAAATGTTATTTTTTGTTGGTTCTCTAGTGCCATTCAGTCTCCAGTATAGGGTTGACATGTATATATAGTATGTGTCTGTATCTCTATTATTGCAGCTTTGTGGGCAAGCTAGTACTTTATCCTTTTGGGTTACCTATCTTGATGTACTTGATTTACTGTTGACAAGGTCATGACCCAAATGGTCCAGGCTTAGTTTTTCAGACGTTATGCTACCCAATTTTCTTTTGGCCCCTAGTTTGCTTGACTAGCATGTTTAGTTGCTTACTCGGCCAATAACAGTATCAAGGTGCCAGTCATATCTCCCTCTTTTTTGGGGCGTGACACTATACATATTTGTAGACCTAGGGTGAATAGAATAGGATGAATTATGGGCCTCCCTCAAGATCAACCTCCACTGTACCATCTCTCACCAAGGCTTTCAACTCTAGCAAGGTGAGGTCAAGATCTTGTTTTGCCTTTACCTCCTCGATAAAGGAAGATTTAGAACCATCAATAATCACTACACCACGGTTGTCAACTTTATCCAACCTGAACCCCAATCTAACAAATAAGTGAATCTCTGTAGTCACCTCTTTGCCACCATCATCAACATGAGCTAGACTACCCATAAACACCCAACTTAGAGCATCGACCACAACATTAGCTTTGCCCGGGTGATAATACACACTTGCATCATAATGTTTAAGGAGCTCTAATGACCTTCTTTAGCTCAAGTTAAGATCTTTTTGGGTGAACACATATTGGAGACTCTTGTGGTCGGTAAACACATCCATATGAACTCCATACAAGCAACGTTGCCAAATTATCAAAGAAAATACCACATCCGTCAATTCAACATCATAGGTGGGATAATTCTTCTTGTGTACCTTAAGTTGTCTAGAGGCATACACTATAACCTTACCATTTTGCATCAAAATGCACCCAAACCAATTCTTGAGGCATCATAATATGCAACAAATCTTTCTAACCCTTCTACTAGTGACAAGATAGGAGCGGAGACAAGCTTATCTTATAAAGTTTGACAATTCTTCTCACATTCATCGGTCCACAAGAATTTTGCCTTCTTTTGTGTCAACTTAATGATGATGATGAAAAGCAGAACCTTAAGGTAATCTATAAGAAGGCCAAGTCAGAAGCAAAGATAGCGGTGACAAATGTTAAGTTAGCAGCATTTGAGCATCTTTATGAGGAGCTAAGTGATAAAGGCAGGGAAAAGAAATTGTATAGGCTTGCTAAATTAAGAGAAAGGAAAGGTTACGACTTGGACCAAGTGAAGTGCATCAAGGATGAGGAGGGAGAGGTGTTGGTGGATGACACTTCTATCAAAATTAAGGTGACAAGCTTACTTTTATAAACTCTTAAATGAAAAAAGAGATAGAGATATTGAGCTGGGTAAGTTGCCACACTCCAAAAACCATCATGATTTTAGGTATTGTAGGTGTTTCAGAGTTGAGAAGGTGAGATGGGCTATCAGTAAGATGAAGAGGGGGAGGGTGATCGGGCCCGATGAGATTTCGATAGACTTTTGGAAGAACATGGTCAAGGAAGTCATTGAGTGGTTGACTAGACTGTTCAATGCTATTATGAAGATATCCAAAATGCAAGATGAATAGAGGAGGAGTATAACAGTCCCATTGTACAATAATAAGGGAGATATTCAAAACTGTAACAATTATAGGGGTATCAAGTTGTTAAGCCACACTATGAAGATCTGCGAGAGAGTAGTAGAGATGAGGGTGCGAATAGTAATATCTATCTCGGAGAATCAGTTTGGACTCATGCCTGGACGATCGACTACTAAAACAATTCATCTTGTTTGGAGGTTAGTGGATTAATATAGGAAAGGAAAGAAGGACCTTCATATGGTGTTCATCGATCTCGAGAAGGTATATGACAAAGTCCCAAGGGCTGCCTTATGAAGGTGTCTATATATGAAATGTGTCCTAGTGGCATATATCAGGGTGATTAAGGACATGTATGATGGAGCCAAAACTCAAGTTAGAATGGTAGGAGGAGACTCTGAGTATTTTCCTGTTGAGATGGGACTCTATCAAGGATTTGTGTTGAGCCCTTTTTTGTTTGCCTTGGTGATGGATAAGCTAATGTTATCTATATAGGTGGAGGTGCCGTGGTGTGTCCTATTTGCAGATGATATATTACTGATTGATGAGACTCGAACTAAAGTTAATGATAGGTTGGAGGCCTGAAGACATGCCTTGGAATCCAAAGGATTCAAATTGAGCAGCATCAAACCTGAGTACTTGGAGTGCAAATTCAATGTTGAGAGGGATGAAGCAAACTTTGATGTGAGGCTTGCTACTCAACCTATCCCCAAGAGGAAAAACTTTAAGTATCTGGAGTCCATCATCCAGAGTAGTGGCGATATCGATGATGATGTCACGAATTGTATTGGGGCAGCATGGACTAAATGGAGGCTTGCTTATGGAGTATTGTGTGACAAGAAGATACCACCTAAACTCAAAGGTAAGTTTTATATAATGGTGGTTAGACCATCATTGCTGTATGGGGTGAGTGTTAGCCAATTAAAATGCACATGTTCAGAAGATGTATGTCGCAAAGATAAGGATACTGAGATAGATGTGTGTCTACACCAGGAGTGACAAGGTTAGGAATGAGACTATTAAGGAGAAGCTTGAGATGGCCTCGGTGGCTGAGAAGATGAGGGAAGCGAGACTGCGCTGGTTTGAACATGTGTAGAGAAAGAGTATCGATGCTCTTTTTAGGAGGTATGCAAGGTTGGTTTTTGTATCTACTCGGAGGGGTAGAGGTAGACCAAAAAAGTACTAGAGGAAGGTGATTAGACAATATATGGCAGAACTTGATCTCACTAAGGATATGACCTTAGATAGGAAGAAGTGGAGATCGCGAATTAGGATAGTAGGCTGATTGGTAGGGTTAGGTGGATGTATGGTCTTAGGGTATAGTAAGGTTAGGTGGAGGACATATGTTCTCATTATTTGTCATCTTATATGCTTGTTTTATCATATTTACATATTGCCATGTGCAATTCATTATTAGTCGCTCTCTCTATTCCCTTCCCCTTCCCTTTCCTCTTTGTCATATCGAGTTCTTTCTGCTTATGTGTTTTGAGATGAGGGTCCCAGGAAACAACCTCTCTACTTCTATGAGGTAGTGGTAAGGTCTGCATACATTCTACCCTCCCTAGACCCTAATTGTAGGATTTCACTGGGTTTGTTATTGTTGTGTCAACTTAGTCATAGGAGAAGCAATAGAAAATAAGCCATTTGCAAACCTCCAATAATAACCCGCCAAGCCTAAGAAACTCCTAATATCTGATGGAGTCAAAGTTCTAGGAAATTTCTAATCACCTCCGTCTTCTTAGGATCTAACTTAATGTCATCACCTGACACTACATGCCCTAGAAAAGTAATCTCTTTCAACCAAAACTCACATAATTCATATTTAGCATACAACCTCTCACTCCTTAAGATTTGCAACACCACCCTTAAGTGATTCACATGCTCCTCCTCACTATGGGAATAAATCAAGATATCATCAATAAAACTACCACAAGCAAGTCAATATAGGGTTTGAAGACCCTACTCATAAGATCCATAAATATAGTAGGTGCATTGGTCAACCCAAAGGACATAACCACAAACTCAAAGTACCCATACCTAGTCCGAAAAACCATCTTAGGAATGTCACACTCCCTCACTTTCACTTGGTGATACCTGTATAGAAGATCATTCTTAGAAAAGTGACTAGCCCCTTGAAGTTGATAAAAAAGGTCATAAATCCTTGGTAAAGGGTCCTTTTTCTTTAAGGTGACTCTATTAAGTTGTCAGTAATAAATGCACATTCTAAGAGAACCATCCTTTTTCTTCACAAATAACACAGGTGCACCACAAGGTGACTTACTAGGCCGTATGAAACCCTTCTCCAACAAATCCCTCAATTGCTCCTTCTACTCGTTCAATTCTGTCGGGGCTATATAGTAAGGTGGAATAGAAATGGATTGAGTATCAGGAAGGAGGTCTATACCAAAATCTATTTCCCTTTCGGCAGGAACACTGAGAAGCTTATCCGGAGGACATCAAGAAACTCATTTACCACCGGAACTGAGTCAATAGGAAGGACTTTCGACTCAATATCCCTAAACCACACAAGATGATAGCGACAACCCTCAGAAATCAACTTTTGGGCTTTAATTCAAGAAATTAATCTACCTTTGACTAACACATCACGACTTTCCCACTCAAGGACGGGCTCATTAGGGAACTGGAATTTAACACTACGAATACTTACAATTAATAGTAGCATAATATGTATGCAACCAATCTATCCCAAGAATGACATCAAAATCCACTATATCTAACTCAACAAAATCAAGAGGCAAGATTTTATGCAATATGATTACGGGAAAATTTCTATAGACTCTATTAGCAACAATGGACTCACCAACGGGGGTAGACACTTCATAAGGTTTAACAATAATTTGAGACTGACATGAAACTATTTTGCAACTAAAGGAGTAATAAAAGAAAGAGTGGCACCTTGGTCTATTAAAGCATACATATCAAAATCAAAAACCTTTAGCACACCGGTGATAAGATCGGGAACCTCATTCACCCCTTGCCTCCCTTGAAGAGCATAGAATCTATTTTGCCTTGGAGCACCCCCTTATTGGCCTCCTCTTCCTTATTGACCTACATTTGCACCTTGGGCTTGTGGATAACCATATCTACCTTTGTTTCAAGCACAATGACAATGAATCACCTTATGACCCACTTCACCACAACCAGAACAAGCATTAGATTTTTTCAAACATAGGTTATTATGGTATCTACCACATATTTGGCACATAGGGTTAGGTACCCAACCAACACTACCTTGGAATCTTGGATAATCATTAGAAAATCTCCTATTAGGAGAACTAAAGGACCCTTGGTGTTAGAACTTGTGGCCTTGAGGAAACCGACCACCCTTGAATCTTTGGAATCCACCTTCAAAATGAGCCCTCTTGGACTCACCACTTCTTCTTTTGCGAAGCTTTCCCCCTCTCATTGTTTGGCATAGGTCATGAGGTGACAAATTTATATCAGCTACTAGCATGGTGGTTCGACACTCCTCATTAACCAAGTCGAACACCCCCGACACAAATTTGTTCATCCTTAATCTTGGCTTGACAACCAATTGTGGGGCATACTTGGATAGTTGGTTGAACTTGAGGGCATTCTCCCTCACACTCGTTGAACCTCATTTAAGGTTCATCAACACCATTATTTTAGCCTCCCTTAGCTTTATAAGAAAGTACTGATTGAGGAATGCGGCTTTGAATACCTCCCAAGGAATATCATCATCACTCTCCTCTCCAATTTCCATGAACCAAATTTGGTCCACACCTTTGAGTTGGTTGGCCACTAACTTTGGTTTCTCCTCCAAATTGACCCCCATGATAGATAGAACTTTGTCCACCTCATCGATGAACTCTTGGGGATCCACATATATCTTGGATCCATGGAACTCCAGTTGGTTCATTCTAGTGAAGTCCCTCACCCTAGAAGCTCGACTTAGAGCATGAGGGGCTTGGACCCCTCAGTGAATTTGTCTGGTCATAGCACGAGAAAACTTTATAATACCATCCCAATATTCATCTTGGACTTGCCCTCCACTTTAGCAGCTTGAGGAATAGGAGGGGCTGGTTGCTCCTCGGGTGTATGGACTCTCCGTAGTCTTCCTTTTAGAATAGGCATGATCTTGAAGATCAAAGAGCATTCGTTAGGGGAATAGACTTACACTCACATCTAAAGCATGATATAGACCATGATGAAGTAAAACATTTCCTAAAACACCTCATAGCCTCCCATTCATTATTTTAGCGCACTTCACAACCATGAATAAGACTCTAATTGACGTGGTGTGTTAGATTCTGATGACAAATAACAATGTACTACTCTGATTCCAAGTTTGTCACAACCCAACCCTAGGGCCTAGACATGACACAATGAATGGGAACCCAAAGGGACCCCAAACATGCCTCTTGTAATATCATTCACAAAACCTTGATTGTGGAAGCAAAATAAACAACACAAGAGCTAAAAATAATGGGAAACTTAAGTAAGGGAAGTCTTGATATTCATAAAAGCATAGAAGAGTCAAGCTCATAACATAAGTATATCAACTATGCAACAATACCTCTAACACAAAATGGATCAAGGGCTAAGACACTTTTCAGTCTCACCCTCATAGTATCAAATGTTCAACACAAGTAGTATCAAATAGAAAGAGTAACATAGATAGGCATCCTCGAATTTGAGGACTCACTAAAGCTTATCTCCAAAGATTTGAACTAGCCATATGGAGGATGATCGAGGGACACTTAGGCCCCTACATGATAATATCATGTAGGCATAGAGTATGCATTAGTATGTTTAGATGTACTAAGTATGTAGGATGCAATGCAACAAGACATAAGCCATTATAGTTAAAATGTATAATCATAAGCAATGGATAGGTGTAATGTCAATATGGCATGCATGATCAATAGTTGAAGTAAAATATATTTGTAAATCATATAAATTACATAGTACGATCACACATGGGAAGAGATGATAATCAACATAGACGAAGCAAACTACTACTTAGAATCTAAGGCATATCCCCCTCTTTCAAGGTGATTGAGGTACTCAACCCTCGACAAGGTGATTGGGCATGTCACCCCCTATTGAGTGATTAAGGTACTCATCTCTCAACAAGGTGATTTGGCACGTCAGCCCTAATAAGATGATTGAGGTACCCACCCCTTCAAAAGGTGATTGAGCGTATAACTCCCTAACAAGGTGATCAAGGTATGTCACCCCTCAACATGGTGATTGGGCATGTCAACCCCCAACAAGATGATTGAGGCATGTCACCCCCTAAACAAGGTGATTGGGCGTGTCACTCCCAACTAGGTATGGTCTACTTGCAATATTATACATACTTTTCATGAATTCAATGCATACATACAATCCCTTAATCATCACAAATTTACTTAACTTGTAAACTGTGTAATAGATTATCAAAAAGCTTGAAAATCCTTGTCAAGACATTTTATCAAACACTTGGCGAGTTATTAATGATTGTTCAAAATCATGCAATTCAAGAATGAAATAATATGACAAAACTCAATGTAAATCAACCCCCCAACATATAGTAAAATCTTATGTAAGATACCATGAAATCCATCATCAAATCTCATAATGGATCATAGATTCATATCTCAAAACATGCATAATCTCAATAGACAAATCCCATTCATAGTATAAGCTTGAAATAGATAGACATGCATACAATCAACATTTCATAAAACCCCAACATAATTTATGTTCATATTTCGTAATAATAGATATCCATAAGTAAAACAACTTGAAAATATTTAATTTTCATAAAAAAAGAAGAGTGGACTAAATGGGTGAAAGGACCTAATGAATGAAACCCACATACCTAAATTTCGGGATTCCTTGATGTAAACTTGGAAGGAGACTTGAGTCATGTATTGAGTTCTTGAGATCCAGTGTGAGCTTGAAATCCTTGGATTTGGGATGGGAATTTTGATAAAGTATCGGAGAGGTTTTAGAGAGGGTTTTTGAGTAATATAAAGTTGCAAAATGGCTAAGTATGGAATATTTCATGTGTAAATGTGCGTGGAGACATGGTATCAATACCCTTAGGCCAAAACAGAAAATTAAGGAAAAACCAATACTAGTCTGTGATGGGTAGTATACAGCTACTATTTTTGAAAAAATTATCGAAAATGATTTTTTGCTATGGGTCTTCTAAAATTTGGGTTATACTCATTGCCCACTCAATTTTTCGCCCTAATCAAGAATATGAAGTCAAATTTGATATCATATATGAATTTCAGATATTTAAATTATGATTATAAGCATTTTCGAAGAATACTTTGGGGCATTTCAGTAGATCGTTAAGAATTAAGTACCTTGGGTTGAAATGAACTTTCTGTTTCATATATAATATTTTCACTTTATACAAATTAAATTTTTTTCTTGCTTCTTGAATATTAATTATTCAATTACAATGAAGGTAATGAGATAAAAATAAAGGTAATTATGTCAGCCTCGTCCTTCAATGCAACACCTTCAACTTTTTGGTTCCTCTATAAAATTTTAATGAATACCACTTCCTTATTTCTCAATTTTGGACATCTAGTCTAGGAGATAAATCAGAAGTTTTTCATAAGTCAAACTCTCCTTAGCACCCATACTCTCCAAAGACATAAACGAAGGTAGGATCTTTAACATACTTTCTAAATAAGGAAACATTGAACACCAGATACATCGATGGAAACTTAAAAGGTAAATCCAACTCATAAGCTACTTTACCAACATCTCTTATAATTTGATATGTGCCTATATTAGGGACTGAGTTATATTCATGTACACCCAATCACCAATTTCAAATTCAAGCTCTCACTTTCTTATATTGATATAAGACTTCTATCATATGTGGATAGTGTTCAACTTTTCTCAGATTAGCCTAACCTTTTCCATAGCTTCTGATATCAATTCAAGTCCAATCAAAGCAACCTCATCAATTTCAATTCGCCTGACAAGAGACCTATATCTTCTACCATATAAGGCCTCAAAAGAAGCCATTTTGATGTTAGAATGATATTTATCATTATAGGAAAACTTAATTAACGGAAGTTGATCATCTTAATTAACTTTGAAGTCAATCATGCATGCCCTCAACATATCCTCCTATGGTTTAAATTGCTCTTTTGGCTTGTCCATCTGTTTAAGGGTGAAAAACAGTACTTAGCTTAACCTTTGTACCAAGACCCTTTTGATATGACTTCTAAAATTATGAATTGAATTAAGTAGCTCATGTTTTAAATAATAGACAATGGAATACTATGAAGATTGACTAATTCATGAATACACATCCGTGTATAATCATCAGTTCAGTAACAGTTCTTGACAAACGAAAAGTGCACCAACTTGGTCATTTAGCCTACTGCAACCTAAATCGAGTTATGTTGCCTACGTAGATGAGGTGCTGCCATTCAATTTTGTCCCTTCTTTCTTTTAATGTATTTTCTTGAGATTCTTAATTAAAAATAAGGTGAATATTTTACATTTGGTTACTATTTGTTTCACTACTATCATCACAATTATTATCTATTAGATACTATTCTATTGTTACTATAATTTTATTATTCTTATTATAATAACCTATCTGGAGATGAGATATCACACATTAGCAAAACACAGGAGAGATGCTGGGTATATAAGTAAAGGACTGGTCTATATATTGGAGCCTCTTTTTGGGGTGACCCCAAAGGGACAAATCCGAGATGGGCTAGGCTTAAGAGTGGACAATACTTCATAGTGTTAGGCTAGGTCTTTACAAGTGGTATCAAAGCCATTCCTCTGTCAGCCTTGTCTATGTGGGGTTAGAGTTCAACCTAGTTTAGACAAATCCCGATGAGGTGAGAAAAACCTCAATGCTGAGTCTAGGCCAATCCCATGCAGTGGGACAAACATCAGTGAGGACGCTGAGTCTTTAGAGGGGGTATATGTAACAACCCATCTTGATATTAGATGTCCCACATCAGCAAAGCACAGGAGATATGTTGGGTATATAAGTAAATAACTAGTCTACATATTGTGAGATGCCTTTTGGGGTGAGCACAAAGGGACAAATCCATGATGGGCTAGTTCCAAGAGCGGATAATACTTCACAGTGTTGGGCTAGGATGTTACATTTATTTTCACTACTTTTAACATTACAATCAAATTACAATTAAAATCATTACCATCTTCTTTAAAATCAATTGTTGTTTCTTATTTCAAGCTTTATACTTATCAAATTAATTATAACTCGATATTTATGCCTACAATATTTCAAATTATTAATAGTGAATTTCATGATATTAGTACTTTAAATTTTTACATTTTAACTATTAATTTTATCACTGTAATATATATTGTGCTAGTTAGTAAATTAGAAGTTCAAAAGAATTTAAAGAAGGAATGTAACGACCCAACCTAGGGGGCTAGTCGTCACATGGTGAATGGATCTCCTGAAGGCACCTAACCCAAGCCATCTAAGCATCATATTGTAACTTTTGTAGAAAATATTAGGGAAATGGACTATGGATCATTTTTATGCAATGAACCAACATTAATAAAGCAGTGAAAATGGATATCACCATTTTGTCCATAAGCATACCACTAATACAGAACAAATGAAACTATTACGACCAATTTTCATCAAATAGAAACAAATCCATAAATAGTCAACATAGAATCTAAAAACCTTAGAAGGGCCACAAATACATCATCTAAAACAAAAATATGGTACAGAGTGAAAATTGGTAGATTACCTAACTAAGGGCTCACCATAATAACAAGCTAATCTTCAATACCAACTACCAGCCATAAGCTGGTGGAGAAGTGTATGTCCTTACATGGTTAAATCATCTAGGTAAAATATGCGTCAATACTCTTAGAATGTACTAAATATGTGACAATGTAATGCACAGATGAAATTGCATTGCTATCATAATTAAACATAACATATGGACATATATAAGGTAAATGAGTCATGAAATAAGTTCAAATATGTACAAGAAATATGGCTCTGATTAATATGAGACAATGCATAAGAAAACATAGAAAGTGAAAACATATCACAGGAACATAAAACTTGTTGGGATAAACCATAACTAATAGTAAGACTATGTGCTACTACACAAAATCCAATGAACTCCTTCCATTGAGGAAGGCCAATGCACTCATTCTATTGAGAAATGGGGAGTCTACTTGCCAAGGTAAATATCCAAACTAAGTAACTCTGCAATTGAATCTTACATAATATTTAGGCCTATATGGATCCACTAGCCTAGACTATAAGGCTCCTATGCTATCACAAATATAGGGACATTGAGATTTAGTGTAAGGACCTGGACTCTACAAGACTTTAATATTGATTGGAATTTGGTTCTGCAAAGTTTTTGACCGAGGTGACACCTTATAGACACCTCTATGGTTTATGAGACTCACCATGGGCTATATGTAGAGCCTTGAGGTCATACCTAGCCTTTTGTGTAGCATATTAACCTAGTGTTGGATTTTGAGACCAAAGCACAAACTACATAAAACCTACACGGTCTGCGTGGCACTTTATGGGTCGTGTGGTGGCTTGTGTGATGTATCTTTGGCCTTAAAAACCACATTTTGGCTAAATATGGAATATTCATCTCGGAACTTCGTATGGCCATTTGTATGAGTGTTGGAGTAAAATTTTTTAAATATAGAATGTCCGTCTCGGAACTTTGTTAATGAAAATTTTGGCTAAGCGAAGTACCGTAAAAGGCCACACAGTCTGTATGACCCCTACACTGTCTATGTGATCCCTAAATCATTTTATACTCCTTCATTACTATTCATTCTTATTCTAATACTTAACTTCTCATTCACTCGCTCAAATGCTTTCCAGATCCTCTTCCAGAGCTCTAAATGGAGGATTTTGATGGAGCTTTCAAGATAAACTATATTTACTTGCAAGCCCTTAGTAAGATTATTTATTTGGTATAGGGCCATCATAGGGTCTCCTACATCAAGCCAACTTTAAATGCTTTCCACTGGCTAAGTTTTTTATATTAATTGGTAGTAAGATCAACTTTAAATGGTCATATATCCTTGCACAAAATAGTTGGGTGCTCTGCGACATACCAAATTGAAGATCTTTAAATAATATTTCTAATTCATGCAAGTTCACTTAATTCTGAATTTGGATCAAGAAGTTATGCCCATTTACCTAAATCCTATCCATGTTGGTGTTCCCCTTGTTTTGGCTATGGAAGTCTTCATGGGAGCTTTGGATGATTTATGGGTCTTTACATGGACCACAGAGTTTTTACACGGGACACTTGGTAGAATTTCTAAGCTCGTGTCATTAATAACTTTCACATAATTTTGGCTACTTCTATGGGACGTTTATGACTTTCTAGGCCATCCTAAACCCCTTAAAAGACCTATAACTCCTCTATTATTATTCAAATTCATTCCTCACATTTTGAATATTCAAGTTCTCTTATCTAAATAACTCCCCTCAAGTGAACTTCAAAGATTTGGCTTGGAGCATAAGCAAGGGTCTTCTTCTTCATCAAATTTCTTCCTATTTCATCTTGGTTAGATGAGGTATGTGGGATTTATTCATGGTCCATTTAAAATATGAAGACGGAAGCTCTTTTACACTTGATTTTATGAAATTTATCTTACTTTAATTATGCATTTTGAAGATTATTGCTTATTTGATTCAATTGAGATATGAGCTACATTTTATTATTGAGTTTAAAGTGATTTAAGACTTAAGATGCTTAATTGCATGATTATTATAAAGATTTGAATATGCTTTGTTCCTTTAAGGTTTGATCTAAGCATGAGTAATCTAAATGATGATTTGAATGTGGATTTTACTTATGGATTTACTGAATTTTATATTGTGGTATTGATCTAAGATTGAAACTTAATTGTCCTGCCGTTCTCATATCTTTCATGCCATATGTATTCATGAGCATTAGAATTGATAAAATAATATTTGTGTGTTAAGTGTTAGACCCCGTAATTAACTAAATGGACGTTAAGTGCTCATTTGGGAAAAATTGTTGTGATTGAGGCGTATTTTAAATGTCGCTAACTTATGGTGCGGGAGTATGGGATTAAGTGAATTTTCGCGGGTAAAAATTTAGTTGAAGTCGGGAGTCCTTAAT
>JAOTQJ010146844.1:0-34103 GCA_025642045.1 Solanum sejunctum
TTCCTACATTATTCTACATAGCTTCCATGACTAAGGATGTGTAGTGATATGCTATGAGGCTTGTTTGGGGTCCCTTTGGGTTCCCCATTCGCTGGTCACGTCTAGGCCCTAAGATTGGATCATGACAAAGATGGTATCAGCGCACTAGATTGATAGATCCTCAGAGTTTAACACACCATGTTGATTAGAGTCTTAATCATGGTTGTGTTGTGCACCACAACTATGAGTAGGATGCTATGAGACATTTTAGGAAGTGTTTCCCTTCATCATGGTCTATGTCCTGCTTTAGAAGTGAGATAGGGCTTTCACCTCTAATGAATGTTTTTTGCTCTTTTAGTTTATCATGCAACTTGAAGGAGAAAGGTGAAGGAAGGTAAGTAGAAGGTATTGATGTTGATGGATCCGAGTTTCACTATCTCTTCTCTATTCTTTTAGTTGATGGTAGGTCTCCTTGTGTGCTCAAGTGGTTGTTTGGACCTTTGTTTCTATTATCTTGGTTGGGCATATTTTTGGTTGAAACTTCATAGGTGTTAATCCTTTTTTGTATTGCATTATGCCTTGCTTTATGGATTGTTGGATTTTTGATGTGGTGGATTTTGAGGTTGTACTTAGGATTGAATAGTTGCATGCATGTTATTTGTCCATGGATGGTAGGATGCGTAGACTTAGAATTCAACTCCCTAATGAACCCGTCTTTAAGTGGGAGGTTGTCAAGTGGTAGCAAGGTAGGTAGTTCCATTCTTAACTTAAGGTACAATTAGTCTATAAGGGGTTGCATTTGTCGTCTTGTGAGAAATGGAGGTATTGAACCTGAGTTATTTTGTCAATAAAATTATTGATAGTGGTGGATGAGGCTTTGAATATCATTTCAATATTTTGAATTTTCAGGTAGTGTCCTTTGGTTTGACTAGTACACAAATTATGCCTATAAGTCTCATGAGTAAGATATCTAGTCCTTAACCTAATAGGTTTATTGTGGTTTTGGTGATGATAATATGGTTCGTTCCCTAATGAAGTAGTGCATGTGAGTCATTTGAGGGTAGTACTAGAAGTTTAACGAAGAAGGTTGGGTGCTAGTACGAGAGATGGTAATTTTGTGGGAAGAGGTTGCCTTTTTAGGTTGTGTGGTGCTGAGTGATGGTATTAAGGTGGAGTTTAGTAAGAAAAAGGTTATTAGGTGTTAGCCTAGACCTTGACTTCCTTAGGTAGTAGGATCCTCTTGGGTTTAGTGGGCTATTACCGGAGTTCGTGAGTAGGTTCTCTTCTATTGTTACTCCTATGACTTAGTTGACCCTAAGCAAGGCCATGTTGTGACCGACGTTTTGAATAGGCTGATTTGATAGGTCAGGGAGTTGCTCTTTCTTGTGTTGTTCCTTGGTGCTAGTAGGATTCATGTGTATGATGGTTGATCATTGATCCCTTCCAATCAAGGAGACCCGAAATTATTTTCACAAAAACCTACATGAATTTTACTTATTTAAATATTATTAGTTCTAAAATTCTATTTATGCATGGGTAGTGTCTATTTGATGATTTTAATGTGACTTAGACTGTTATATGAGGATTCACTTTGGTCATATGAAGTTATAAGTATGGTTGTTCCCATTTTGAAACCATTTATGCATGAGAGATTATACTGTGGATTTAAATATGGAATTAATTATGTTTTCACTTCAACTTCATATTATAAATGTTGTTTTTAAATTGAGTTTAAATTACCATGTCATTTCCTAGTGATCATAGCATATGCATTCATGTACATGAGTTATTTTGAGAAAAAAAATATTATGTTATAGGTTTGCCCAATTTCGTTTTATGGTATGAATTTGATAAAAGTTTTGTTATGACAATATTGTGATATATATGTCTTTGATTTTTATTCTTTAAGCATTTTGGGTGCTTGCACCATTTTGTATATGAATGGGTTATTCCTATGTATGAATATTATGACTATGAAATTATGATTTTGACATTTGAACCTAAGTATGAATTATTATAAATATTTTTTGGCTTGTAAGTCCAATTGTGCATTGAAGTGATTTGGAAAAAATAAATTTCTATTGCATCTTTTTGAATGTATGTACATGCATATTATAAGTATTCTTGTGGAATGACGGCTTAGCTTAATGGATTGGAACTTTTAGTGTAGTTGGACTACTTGCGTAGCATGCTTTCAATGAGTGTAGAACTCTTAAGGTTGTAATATGATGGTTAATCTATTTTGTCAACTATAATGGTTTAATGATTTCTCTAAGGTTAATTTGGTATTTGGGTTTTGTTCTCCTGTGTGTCAGAGGGCAGGTGATATCTCTAAGTGCCCTTTAGGTCTAGGAATGTCCATTTTGAATATTGGTGGAGTTATTTGGTTGCCTTATGCACTGGTTGTGTCTATTGGGCCTCACGATAGGGTCTTCGAACCCTACCTTGGTATGTTTTTGGTAGTCTCTTGTGATGAAGTATTGATTTGTTTAGGGCTTGTGAATCATTTGCAGGTAGCATTGCTAGTCTTGAGAAATGAGAGGTTATTTGCTAAAATGATAGTTGTGAGTTCCAGTAACAAGAAACTAGTTATAACTCCTTAAAGATTATGATATAATTGTGCATTAAGTTCGTAATTAAGGCTAGTGATGTGGTTAACGCTCAAAGTTGGGTGCCTATGGGTAGCCTAGCATTGTGGTAATGGTGATAAGGAGGTGAATAGCGGGTCCCTCGGTTGGCTAGATTGAAAGTTAGGTTGAGGGAAGATGAGAATAGTAGTGTAGTGTTTTTTGTGGCTCTAAATATTTTTGGTTGAGGAGTTCTAGCTTAACCAAGGCCTTGATTCCGCCACATTAGAGTGGAATGGTAGAGTGGAGGTTGTCTCTTAAAGGGGAGATCGTGGTCCATGGTACCAAGTGGGTTAGATGTGTTTAAGGTTGGCAATTGGGTTAAGGTTTGTGGGGCCTTATAGGGTTTGAAGGAGATATTGGAGAGCTTGCATAAGGGTTGGAACTACTAGGTTCATGAGTATAGCAAGCCCTTATAGTAGGCGTTGTATGTCCCCGATTAGATAGTTTGAAGTATGAGAAATGACCTTATTGGTCAATCCAGAAGTTTTACTCATGAAGAGTGAGGTTTATTTTGGTAAGGAGGGAGTCGAGTTTATGGTTTGTGAGTTCTTATAGAGTGTAGAGGAATGTTAGTCAAGATTGCATAAAGTTTGGGGATTTCCTTCGGGTGTAGATATGGTTCGTCCGATTCTTCATGCTTCTATGTTGAGGGGACGTGTTATCGACTCTAGTGTTATAGAGTTCTTTGAGGTTATAGGTGTTACGGATGGTAAGTTGGCTTAAGATATTGTCCCAGTGGGGGTGTTAGATGGATGAGTGGAGAAGTTGATTGATAATGATGTAGTATTCTTCAAGGCCTATTAAGATGAGTCGTCTATTCATACGTGCCTCTCGGGGAGCCGAAGCAGGCATAGAGGAGCAATATTCGTATCTCTTTCATTCTATTCCTGCTTATGATAACACGTGATGTCATTTTATGATTTCAATCTTGCATTTAGCCCCCTATGTCATTCATATGCATTCAGGTTTAAGTTGCCAAGTTTATGATGATTTTACACTTATGTTGAGATTTTGAAAATGATGTTTTTAATGTAAAGTTATATTCATGTTTGGGATGATCTGTTTACAATTACTCTTGTCATGTATGTTTGTTTTATATTTGGGGTCAAATGGTCCCAAGGGGGAGATATTGAAGCACCACAAAAATGTGCCCCAAAATGTTCCTCAAATTCTAAAAATTTGTTAGTTATTTCAAAAATCTGACTTCATATTCTTTTTCACATGGTCAAATTGAGTGGAAAATGCGTCTAACCTAAATTTTAGAGCAGTCGTATCAAAATTCAAAGATTACAAAAAATGCTATTTAGGAGGGTCAACTTTTAAGGGGCATATCTCTTAGCACACAAAACATTAGGCGGCCACGACTTTCCAAATTATATCCCTTTGTATTAGCTTTCCAACGCATTTGGTTTCAACTCATTCCGAGTTCGGATGAAGGATTTATGCCTATTTTCGTAAAACTCATTTGTGCAAAAAATACAAATTCCAATGGGGTTTTTGCATCGCCTCCGCGATGTGCCCCTATTGTTTTTGGTGCCTGTTTTAATTTTTTCAATTCAAGACCTTTAAGTATTGGGTCTATGAGTTCCCATACTTGAAAATATATATACTTAGCTTTATTTCACCCTCATATCATCCTAAACATACCCCAATACCTACTCAAACACTTACACTCATATTTGACCTAAATTCAAGTCCCAAACTCAAGACCAATATTAAATATTTCATCGAGGATCTCATTTAAGCTTCAAGTTTCCATTTTCAAACTTCTTCAAGGGCTCTCCAAAGTCAAGGTAGTGGTGTTGAACCATTGGGTCCTTTCACTAATGGTGCCCAACCTTTCTTTTGTGAAACTTGTATGTTTTGAAGTTGTATTACTTATAGGTATTACTTATTATGAATTATGATTACAAATTATGTTTGAGTTTTATGAAATGTTGATTGATAACACATGTTTTACCTATTTTAAGCTTATAATATGAGATGGTTTGACTATTGTGACTATGCATGTTTTGAGCTATGAAACTATGATCTATTATGAGATTTGATGAAGGGTTTCAATGTATTTTAAATGAGGGTGTTAGCATGAGTTGGTGGGTTGATTTACTTGAGTTTTCTCACGTGATTTCACTCTTTAATTACATGATTTTGTACTAGCAGTATACACATACCAAGTGTTTGAAAAAATGTCTTGTTAAGGATGCTTGAGTTACTAATGGTCAATTGCATGGATAATGAGTTAGGTGACTTTATGATGATGAAAGGATTGTGTATATATATATATTGACTTCATGAAAAGTATTTGTAATGTTGCAAGTTGACGACACCATGTTGAGGGGGTGATATGAGTGAAATCATGCGAGAAAACTTAGGTAAATCAACCCACCAATGGTCGAAACCTACATACCTCAAATTTGGGAATTCTTTATTGAATATTTGAATAAGAACTTGAAGCTTGAATGAAGTTCTTGAGATCCGAAATTAAGCTTGGGATACTTGAATATAGATGAAATATTTGGCTAAGTGTTATAGAGGGTATTAGGAGTATATTGAGTAATATAGAGTTGAAAAATAGTTAAGCATAGGTGTTTTTATGCATAAAAAGGCATAGGGATAAGACCCCAAAGTTTTAGACCAAAACTAAAAAAATAAGAAAGTGCAAACGATACTCTGCGACGGGGTCGTGTCTCTGAGGTGGCATGAACCCTCTTTGGAAATTGCAAAGTTGGAAAAATTCATTTTTTGCTATGGGTCTTCAAAAATTCAGGTTATACCCATTTTTCACTCAACTATTCCCCCTAATCAAGAATATGAAGTTGAATTATTTATATCATGCAATGATTTTGAAATAAATAGAAATTATGATTATGGTCATTTCCGAGGCATATTTCTGGGGCGTTTTGTTTAACCTGCGTCGTATTGTGCTTCACTTTGTAGTTATGTGTTGCTATCCTTATGTTGCGCTTGTTTCACGAACCAAACCAGCAAATTTTCTTGCTTTTATTTTCTTTGGCGAACCACTTAAAGTTTTCCTAAATATCTCGCCAGGACCTGATGACTGATGCTGATTGGAAAATTCTCGATAGAATTTGGAATGCATTGTCGGAGAAGGTCTTGATGGCTTTCCAACATGTTGAACTGAAAATCCCACAAAGATTGGAGAGCACGTCAAGTTTCTTGACGGTTCTGATGAATAGTCTCCACAGATGAAGAGTTTCTTTTAGTTGTACTTTTTATTATATTAATGATATTCACATAATATAAATAGTTCAATATCATTGAAATCATTATGACATACAAATCAGTTATATCATTTTATATTTTAAATAATAAAAAATCACAATTTATTAATTAATTAGAAGTTGATTATATGCCATGTAAAGCTTTTTAAATTTTCTATTTATAAAATTTCACTTTATACTTTTCTAGCTCAAACGAATGATTTGTCTCTGTATACACCTGTTAGTTTCACAGCCAATAATAAAAATAAGTCAACACAATAAATAATTTTTAATTAGAAGGAATATTATTACTGAATACTAATTCTTAAGTCTATTGATCGGACTAATTTGCTAATGGAGAAACATCTATCCTCTTGCGAAAATTATTTAGTACCAAACTTATATAACTTTTCTACCTTAAATTAATCATATAAGCTCATGATTATATATTAAATATTATCATTTTGATTTTTTATTTTTTGTTTCATTCCAATTTTTTTTGACCTACTTCATCGTGCATCCTTAAAAAGGTCAAGTAAAGATGAATAAATTATCTCTCAGAATAAAAACATATATAGAAACTATATCGACAAAATAAGAATGATGGATAGAGTTAATATATAATTGTGACAAACATATTGTAACTAAATGGATTTATAATATTACAAAATTTTATATAATTGACTATAATAAAAATGATGGATACATTTTTTAGAAGATAACACATTAACATTTTTTCATTTTATTAAACATTTTTTATGAAATAAGTAAAATTATAAAAGATGGAGAAATCTTATCAAAATGATGGAATGGTTAACAAAAAACACTTGTTATACTTATAACATGACTTGGTCTGAACTTTTTTCTCTCGTATTAGTTAAAATATATTTTTATACTAACTTATATATTCCAAGGATGGGATGTTATGCTTTTTATAATCAAATTTATCCCCTCATTAATGTTTAATTAAGATTTGCCTTTAAGGAATGGAAAAAATTTGCTCACTTTAAGTGCATTTATAATGGCTGAAAATATATTTGGTCATTATAAGTGTATTGATAATGACCGAAAAAAATTTGGTTACTATAAGTATATTTATAATGACCAAAAAAAGATTTGGTCACTATAAGTGTATTTATAACGATCAAAAAAAATTTGATTTATAACCACTGGATTCATTTTCCTTTGTTAAAATGGTTGTTAAAAGTCTTTTTTCTTATAGTGATACTTCCTGCTCATACTCTAGGTTCTCAGACAGCTCGTCCAGCTCCAATACCGAATTCCTTTGTTAATAAATGATTGTTAAAAGTCTTTATTCTTAGAGTGATACTTCCAACTCAAACTTCAGGTTCTCAACCAGCTTGTGCACCTCCAACACTAGTACACATGGACACACTTTAGGCTATGACAGGTGGTGCTAGAGGAGGTTATGGTATAGTAAAAGGCAGTGCTCGTGGTGGTCAATAGGCTAGTGGTGGGCATGGAGTTTTCTATGCTATTTCAGATAAAGCTAAGGCAGAGTCCCATAAGGCAGTGATCACAAGTAAGTCCCAATGTGTCAACATTTGACTACCACTTTATTTGATTCAGGCTCTACTTAATCCTATATGTCAGCCTTTTTACTTCTGAAATTGATATTATATCTGAGTCACTTGTCAAGCTTATTTTTTCCACCCTATGACATTTTAAATGAATGCCCTTTGAGTTATCTTTCCAATGCATTTGGTTTCACCTCATTCTGAGGTCGGATGAAGGAGATATGACCGTTTTTGTGAGACCCTCCCGTGTAGCGAAATCACACAGGCAACTTGACGGACAGTAGGGCCTTGGATGGGCCATCTGGGTTGCTTGGACCTAGAAAGACTATTTTTGGTCTAAGGCATAAGGCACAACAAGTGGTATGGGCCGTGTGGCTTGCCACTAACCGTGTGGCTGGTCGTGGAGTGTGTGCAAGTGAGGAAGAGTGGGCACTCCACACGTTAATTTTTCCAAGTGTTCCTAACTTTCAATTTTTGACCAAGTCTCATCTCATGGGCACCCCAGATGACTCATGAATTGCTATATAACCCATGGGACCTTCAGTGAGGCATCACTTTGCAAAAGTTTCAATTTATTCAATAATGGCATTTTCATGAATTGAATCCATTCTAATGACCTTCTTAGACTTCCAATGTTATCTTTACCTCTGCAAAAGACTTAAATCCTGTTCTAAAGGGCCAAACTCATTACTCTCAACTTGAATACACTCTCAAATGCTCTCAAAACCCTATACCAAGACCCCAATACAAGTTCAAGTAAACTCAAGAACGAGATTGGATTACAAGAATCCATTTCGAGCTCTCATTCTTTTCCAACTCAATTTCAAGAGCCTAATGGTCAAAGGTATGTGGGTTTCAACCATTGGGTCCTTTAAACCATAGTTCAAAAACCTCCATTTTGGTATAAATTGCATGTTTATTCAAGCTAGATTATCTATGGGTATCTCTTACCATGTAATTTGACATAATTATGTTGGGCTTTTATGAAATTTTGTTCAACCATGCAAGTTTTGAGCTACGAATCTAAGATCTAATATAAGATTTAAGGAGAGTTTTTTTATGTATTTTGTATGAGGGTATTATCTAGTGTTGGTGGAGGGGGTGTTTTACATTGATTTTCTCACATGATTTCACTCTTGAATTGCGTGATTTTAAACTAGCATTATACACCAGCCAAGTGTTTGATCAAATGTTCGATTTTGAAATATTGAGCTATGGATGATCTATTGCATGACCTATTTACTATGTAACTTTATGATGATGAAAGGAATGGGTATATATGTGTATCGATTTTCATGAAAGGTATCTTTTGTGTTGCAAGTTGACCATTAATCATGTTGAGGGGTTGATACCTCAAACACTTTTGATGGGAGGTGGTAAAAACCCATTAACCAAGTTGATGGGTTGATACCTCAAACACCTTCATGAGAGGTTGTAAAAACCCTGTAATAAAGTTAAGGGGTTGATACCTCAATCACCTTAATGGGAGGTGGTAAAAACCCATTAACCAAGTTGAGGGGTTGATACCTCAAACACCTCCAAGGGGTGGTTTTACCTTGTATTCCAAGTATTAAGTTGCTTGATCTATGATGATGGTCTATTCCTACACATATAATATTTTCTATATAAGCATGTTGTACTTCAAGCATCATTCATACAAGTCATATTGTTATATGTTATGCATCGCTTATGATTATGTATTTTACCTATGTTGTCTATCTATTGTTGCATGGAATCCTACATACTTAGTCTATTCAAATATACTAATGCATACTCTAGGCCTACATGATGTTACCATATGGGAACCATAGCCCCTTATGATCGTCCTACCCATGGCTAGTTTGACATCTTAAAGATAGCTTGTGGTGAATCCTCATTTTTGGGGACGTTAGCCTTTTTCTCTCAAGCTGATGTTATTTCCTTATGATGAAAACCTTTATAATAAAAGGGTGAGCCCAGGAAGCTTGTCTTGGCCCCTGCCTAATCTATGTTAGAAGTATTGTAGGACAAGTAATGTGATTACGTTTGAGCCTTGACTCTTTATGCTTTATGCTATGAAACTCTTTTCTTATTCTTTATCTTTAATTATACTCTCTTGATATTGTTTATTTTGTTTTCGCGACCAAGGATGCTTAATGATATGCTAAGAGGCTTGATTAGGATCCCTTTATGTTCCTTATTAATTGTGTCATATCTAGGCCATAGTTTTGGGTCATGAAAAACTTGGTATCAGAGCACTAGGTTGTTAGTTGTCCTTAGCATCCAACACACCATATTGATTAGAGTCTTATTCATGGTTGTGTATGAATAAAAGGCTATGGGATGTTTTAGGATAATGTTTCCATTCTTCATTATATATGTTATGCTATAGAAGTTTGGTGAAGTTTCCCTCTAATGAATGTTCTTTGCATGCTAGATCATGCCTAACTCAAGAGGAAGAAGAGCCCGCACACTAGAGGAACAACTAGCTCATGGAGATCTTCGAGGTGATCTTACCTTTCAAGCTCAAGATATGGCTTATTAAGTCAACCAAGGAGTCTAAGCCTCTCAGGCTCCTACTGCAGCATCAAGGGTAAATGATTTCATATGGTTGAACCCAACGCAGTTCAATATATCTAAAATGGATTAGGACCCTCAAGAATTTGTTGATGAAGTGTACAAAATGTTATCTATTATGGGTGTGAGGTCAAAAGAGAAGGTGGAGTTGGCGGCTTACCAACTCAAGGAGGTGGCCCAAATATGATTTACTTAATTGAAAGAGGAAAAGGGGAACAATAGTGTGATCATTTGGGAAGATTTTAAGGTGGCATTTCTTAAAAAGTTCTTTTTCTCTTGAGCTAAGGGAGGCCTAAATGATGAAATTCATAAATTTGAAGCAAGAGTCAATGTGTGAGAGTGAGTATGCTCCCAAGTTCAACCAACTCACTAAATATGCTCCACACTTGGTTGCATATATGCTGTCTAGAATCAATAAGTTTGTGATGGGGATATATAATTTGTTTAATGATTGCCGGACCGCTATGTTAATTAGTGACATGGATTTGTCCCGCTTAATGACCTATGATGAACAAATACATGGGGAGAAACTTAGGAAAAGAAGGAGAGGTGAGGCCAAGAGAGCCCGTTTTGAGGGTAATTTCCAAAGTCCCAAGTGTGGCCGATTTCATCAAGGTCATGGGTCTACTTATGCTCCTAAAAGAGGATTTACCAATGACAACTCAAAGGCCCAAGGTGATGGTGGTGTGGCACAAAATTCTTTGTGTCCAAAACATAGTAAGAGTCATAAAGGCCCATGTTTGAGGCATACCAATTCTTGTCTCAGTTGTGGTGAAGTGGCATGTAAGAGGATTAATTGTCCTCGTACTTAAAACAAGGGTGGAGATGTTCATCCACAAGGTACAAATATGATTCTTAGGGGAAGAGGTGCTCAACAAGGTGGTGCCCTAAGGCACAATCAGTTTTATGCTCTTCATGGGAGGCAAGGGGTAGATGAGCTACCTAATGTCATCACCGATATGTTGAAGTTTCCTTTGACTTTGATGTGTATGAATTGATGGGTCCGAGTGTCGCTACCTCTTTCATTATTCCTTTTTGTTACTAGTGGGCTTCATGTGTGTCCCAAATTGTTATGTGAACTTTTGTTGTCTACCCCATTGGTGAGTCTATTATTGCTAGGATGGTCCATACAAATTATTTTGTCATCATATTACATAGGCCTTGTCTTGTTAGTCTTTTGAATTGGATATGGTGGGTTAGTTGGACTGAAATAATTACATGCACATTGTGCCTCCATTGATTGTAGAACCCCATGGTAAGGCCCAAATTTCCTACTGAACCGCTATGATAGTAAAGGGTACGTTAATTTCTTGCCTAAAGGTTCTATTGATCTATAAGGGGTTGAATTTGTCATCTTGTAAGAGTTAGGGTGTTGAGCATAAGGTCCTCCCTATTGAGTCATATCCAATAATCAATGAATTCTTGATGTCTTTTCTGATATTTAATTTGGGTTAAGGTCTTTTGGTTTTGACTAGTGCACCAACTATGTCTATAGGTCTCTCTTATAGGTTCTTCGATCCCTACCTTGTTATGTTGTAGTGGCACTTGGTGATAATATCTTGGCTTATTTCCGGAGGTTAGGGAGATCTTGTGGATAATTTATGGGTGATATTTTAAATTTTGATGAATGTGAGGTTGCTTCCTAATCATGGAAAGTAGGAATCTTTGGGGTGACAAAAAGGTATGGTTGGAGAAGTTCACCAGTTGACTAGGCTAGGAATAAGGTTAGGTGAAGTTGAGGATAGAGGTGTAGCGGTTTTGATAGTTCCAACCTTCTTTAGTTGAAGTTGTCTAGTTTAAGAAAGGCCAAGTTGGAGGTTTTGGGTGAAAGATGGTAGAGTAGAGGTTGTATTATAAGGGGGAGATGGTGGTTTATGGTGCCTAGTGGACTATTTGTGAATAAGGTTAACAATTGGGTTAGGGTTTGTAAGTCCATGTAGGGCCTGGAGGAGGAATTAGTACAGTTGCATAAGGACTGGAGTGCCTATGGATATGAATATAGCTCTTCTGGTGTTTCCATATGTCTATGTTAAGGTTGTGTGTGGTAAACAAAGTGCTATGGTGACTTTGAAGGTTGTGAATATGATGAGGGACAATTTAACTTTTAAAAAGGGTCCAGTCAACATTTTGGATGGCCAAGTGAGGAAGTTAGGGGAAACAAAGATGTAGCTTATGTCAAGTCGTTTGGAGGAATCAACAAGTTTCAAGCGCCATATGAGAAGCCGAGGAGAATATGATGAAGCGGCATCCCTATCTTTTTCCAATCTATCTAAACCTAAGGCACTGGGTTTTTTCTTTTCCCAAGTGGTCGTAATCCTAACAATTCTTGATTCTCATGGCATGATATGCTTACATGCGCATTAAAATGATTTTGAGATGTTTGAAATGATATAAACACATTTATAGCATAAGCTTTAACTACTTCATGATTTTCAAATAATGAGTTATGCATTGAATCTCATGGTTGGGATTTTTGTGTTCTAAAATTTGGTCTTCCAACCCTTGTTCTCCAACATTTGGGGATGAATGTTCCCAAGCTGGAGATATTGTGATACCCCGTAACTCCATGCTCTTATGTATCAAGGTTTCAAGTCTCGTTTATTTAGGTTGGGAGTGTATTATGGTCATAGCAGACTTCTAGTACTTAGAGGAGTTCACGACCCCCTATGAGTTGAGTTTTAGGTGTTGGTTTATGTAAAGGGTAACTTGAACGAGCATAACTTTTAGCACACTTGGAACTGAACAAACCATCAAATGTAAAATGAAAGTCCTTTGAGTTAGCATTCCAACGACTTGGTTTGGCATAATTTCTAGGTTGGATAAAGGAGATATGACCTTTTTCGAATGACCCGCCTATGCAGTGAAACCACATGGACAACTTGACAAGCAGTGAGGCCTTGGATGGGCCATCTGGGCTTCCTTAAGCTGCAAAATACCATTTTTTGCCAAAGGCATAGGGTACGACTATTGGCACAGGCTGTGTGGCTTGCCGCTGACTGTGTGGATGGTCGTGGAGTGTGACAAGTGAGGAAGAGTGGGCGTGGGAGGAGTTTTCTAGGCTAAGTTTTGTTCCACAGACATCTTCACGGTTGTAGTAGGTCTGACAAGTTATGGCCCAGGGCGTGGGTTCACCTGGAAATATTTTTCTCCCCAAGTGTAGTTTAACGGACCATTACATGGACCGTATAGCACCACACCACCCATGAGGCCTCCTGGCAATGTGATGATGATGTTAATTTTTCTAAGTGTTCCCTACTTCCAATTTCTTACCAAGTTTTAGCTCATGGAAACTCGTCACTACCCATGGAGTGTTGTACGAGCCGAGGGACCTTCAGTAGGGCATCACTTTTCCAATTTTTCCATCCATTCACTAATGATATTTTCGTGAATTTAATTGATTCTAATCATTGTTTTGGACTGCCAATGCTACCTTCAGCCCCCCCCAAAAGACTTAAATAATATTCCAAAGGACCAAACGCATTACTCTGAACTTGAATATACTCCCAAATACTCTCAAAAGCCTCTACTAAGACCCCAAAACAAATGAAAAGAAATGCAAGAACAACCCTTAATTTCAAGACTCCATTCGAAGCTTCCACTCATTCCCAACTCAGTTTCAAGTGACTCAAGGTCTAAGGTATGTGGGTTTCAACCATTGGGTCCTTTGACAAATGGTGCCCAACCTCCCTTTTGATATAAATTATGTTTTCAAGCTAGATTATATATGGATAGCTCTTACCATATAATTTCATTATAAACTATGTTGGGGTTTTATGAAATATTGTTCAACTATGCATGTTTTGAGCTATGAATCTAAGATCTAATATAAGATTTAAGGATGGGTTTTGATGTATCTTGCATGAGAGTTTTGCCTAGTGTTGGTGGGTGGTTTTATAATGATTTTCTCATATGATTTTACTCTTGAATTGCATGATTTTAAACTAGCAAAACTAGCATTACACACCTGCCAAGTTTTTATAAATTGTCCAATCTTGAAATATTGAGCTATTGATGATCTATTACATGACCTATATACTATGATACTTTATGATAATGAAAAGAAAGTGTATATATGTGTGTTGATTTCATGAAAGACATCTTTAGTGTTGTAAGTTGACCATTAACCAAGTTGAGGGATTGATACCTCAAACACCTTGATGAGAGTTGGTAAAATCCCATTAACCAAGTTGAGGGGTTGATAACTCAAACACCTAGATGGGAGGTGGTAAAAACCCATTAACCAAGTTGAGGGGTTGATACCTCAAGCACATTTATGGGAGGTGTTAAAAACCCATTAACCAAATTGAGGGGTTGATACCTAAAACACCTTGATGGGAGGTGGCAAAAACCCATTAACCAAGTTCAGGGGGTTGATACCTCAAACACCTCCAAGGGGTGGTTTACCTTGAATTCTAAGTATAAGTTGCTTGGTCTATGATTATGGTCTCTTCATACACATGCAATATGTTCTATATAAGCACGTTTTACTTCAAGTATTATTCATACAAGTCATATATTTATTATACTATCCATCGCTTATGATTATGCATTTTGCGTATGTTATCTATCTACATTTGTATTGCATCCTACATACTTAATTATACAAATGTACTAATGCATACGCTATGCCTACATGGTATTACTATGTAGGAACTGGAGATCATCACAATCTTCCTACCTATGGCTAGTTTGACATCTTGAAGATAGCTTATGGTGAGTCCTCAAATTTGGGGATATTAGCCTTTTTCTCTTTTTCTTATGTTATTTCCTTATTATGAACACTTTGATACTAAAAGAGAGAGTCTCAAAAGCTTATCTTTGCCCTCGCCCAATCTATCTTAGAGGTGTTGTGTTGGATATGTGATGTAAGTATGTTTGATCCTTGACTCATTATGAGTTATGCTATGAAACTCTTCTCTTAGTTTTTATCTTTATTTCTATACTCTTGATGTTGTTTACTTTACTTTCGTGACCAAGGATGTGTAATGATATGCTAAGAGGCTTGGTTGGGTTCCCTTCGATTCTCCATTTTGTGTTATGTCTAGGCCCTAGCTTGGCTCGTGACAATTTTTGAAGGAGATGGCTGAGACTATGTGTATATACATTGACTATCACTAGCTTAACAAAGTGACCATTAAGAAAAATATCCTTTGCCTCACATCCATTATCTTTTTCACTAGTTGCGGGGTACCTCATTATTCTCCAAGATTTACTCGAGATCTAATTACCATCAGTTGAGAGTTTTAGAGTCTGATATCTTGAAGACAACCTTTAGGATCGATTATGGGCATTATGAGTTTGTAGTCATGTCATTCGGATTGACTAATACCTAGACTGCTCTTATGGAGTTTATAAACCAAGTGTTCAAGCCTTATTTAGACATGTTTGTGACATTTTTGTGATTGTAGTCATAGGTGATATCTTTTTTTATTCAAAGAATGAGGTAGAGCATGTTCAGCACTTGAGTAATGTACCTCAGAGAATGAGAAAAGAAAAGTTCTATGGTATGTTCTCAAAGTGCAAGTTTTGGCTTGAGTATGTTGAATTTCTTGGCCATATTGTGTCAAAAGAGGTTATTATAGTCGATCCGACTAAGAAACTAGTTGTTTATAAGCGAACTAGACGTACTTCAGTGATCGAGATCAATTCAGAGTTTCCTTCTTTTAACGAGGTATTGTTGACTTTTTTCAGGGCTTCTCACCTATGGCTAGATTGACTCAAAATGCTATAGCATTCCACTGGTCAAATGACTATTAGTTGAGCTTCTAAAAGATCAAGTATTTGTTGACCTTAACACCTATTCTTTCTTTATTCAAGGAGGGAGTTCTGTTTGTGGTATATTGTGATGCTTCAATTGTGGGTTTGGGTGGTTTATTGATGCAAAAGGTAAGGTGATGGCATATGCTTCTAAATAGTGGTAAGTGCATGAGAAGAACTACCCTATCTATGAGATGGAGTTAGTTGTGGTCTTGTTTGTGTTGAAGTTGTGGTGACATTACCTTTATGGGGTGCATTTGAGATTTTTACCGATCACCGGAATCTTAAATACATCTTTTCTCAGCCTAATCTAACCATGAGACAACTTAGGTGGTTGAAGTTACTTAAGAATTATGATATTTCTATTCTATGTCATCCTGAGAAAGCTAATATGATGGAAGATGCTTTGAGTCGAAGGGATACTAGTATGGGGAGTTTGGCATTCTTGAGGGCTGAGGAGAGAACCATTGCCTTGTAGGGTCAGACACTTGCTAGACAGATGGTTCTCTTGGATATTTCTTCTCCTTATAAAGTTTTAGCCTTTGATGAGGCTAGATCGTCTTTGTTTGATAATATATGTGCTCATTAATTTGCGGATCCCAAATTATGCATGCTCTGTGAAAAAGTATTTAAAAGTGAAGCCAAGGTGGCTATTATTGATTCTGATGATATTTAAAGGGTTAATGGAAGAGTTTATGTGCCTAAAGTTAGGGATGGGATGAGATTTATTTTAGTGGAGGCCCATTGTGCTAAATATTCAATTTATCTGAGTGCGGCTAAGATGTATCATGATCTTAAACAACATTATTGGTGGTTTGGATTGAGAAAAAAACTGAGATTGTGGCCAAGTGTTTGATTTATCAACAAGTTAAGTATAAGTATTAAAAGCCCGATGCATCGATGTAAAGGATGCCCAGTCTGGGAGGGAGTGACTATGTACTTTGTTGAAGGTTAGCCCGTGGCCTTGGGAAAGTTTGACTCAATTGTGTGGTTATTGATTGATTTATCAATTCGACATACTTTATTCAGATGAAGACTAGCTATAGTGTAGAGCAGTTGGCCAAACTTTATATTCAGGACATTGTCAGATTGTATGGTGTGCTAGTGTCTACAATGTCAAATAGAGGGTTTCCGTCCACTTCTCACTTAGGCAAGCTCTAAATTGTTGTTTGGGTACCAAAGGGAATTTGAGTTTACCCTTTCACCCTTAGACTGATAGTCAGTCCGAGTGCACCATTCAAGTGTTGGAGGATATGCTTAGGACCCTTGTTGTTGATTTTGGGGCCTAGTGGGACCAGTACTTACTATTGGTAGAGTTTGCATACTACAATAGTTACCATTCTAGAATATAAATGGCACCATTTTAGGCCTTGTATGGTAGTAGGTATAGATCACCGATTAGATGATTTATTTCAGGTTCAATCAAAGTGTTGAGTGTAGATTTGCTTTAGGATGCCATGGACCGAGTTTGACTGATTTAGAGTAGACTTCTGACATCCCAAGGTCTCTAGTAGAGTTATGTTGATAGGAGGATTAGAACTCTTGAGTTCTTTCTTAGTGCCATTGTATGGTTAAAAGTCTCACCCATAAAGTGTGTAATAAGATTTGGAAAGAGCGGCAAGCTTAGTCCCGTCCTCTTTGAGATTTTGAGATGAGTTGGTGAGGTAGCTTATGAGTTAGATTTTCCACCAAGACTATCTTCATTTTTTCCTAATTTTTATGTTTCTATGCTCCACTAGTAGATTTCAGATGAGTCGCAAAAGATTTCTTATGACACTGTTGAGTTTGTTCAAGATTTGATCCTTGAAGAGGAACATACAACTATATTGGACAAGCAGGTTCGAAGATTAAGTTCCAAATATATATCTTTTGTGAAGGTTCAGTGGAGGAAACATTTAGCTGATGAGGCCAATCGGGAGTTAGTATATGACATACGGGCCAGATCCAAATTTTTTAGGCTTTAGGTATTCCTCTTTTCTTTATGTTCGAGGACGAACATTCCAATAAGTGGTAAATGATGTAATGATCTGATTAATTATTTTTGGCATTATCTGTGAAATTTATTATTTTAGCTTTTTGTAAGTTGCTTTGCGCCTAATTTGAACTATTTGAATGGTTGGAATAGAAATCCTAGGGTTTAGAAGTTCAAATATGATTTTGATCTTTTTGAAAGCTTAAGTTATTAAAAAAGTGAGTTTTTATGTCATTCTAAATTTCGGAGACCATAGAAGGGATTCGTCGATTCCATTAGCTTTGAAATGTTGAAACTAAACTACAGAAATTTATAGAATTGAATTTTAAGTAATTTTAGTTTTTCTTAGAAAAAAATTTGACATTGGTCAACATTCAGAGTTCGAATGCTCAGATTAAAATTCCAACAATTTCAGTAGTTCTGATGGTGAAACTAACTCCAAAAATGGATTTTTCATAATTCTTGGGGTTGCCTAGAGCAATTTTGCTATTTTGACTTTTAAACAAGTTTTATTGACTTCAATTGGTATATGTGACGAGAAGGCCTAAAAACTGATTTATCATGATTCTATTAAGTACGAATCACTCTTTTTATTATGGATACATATTTAGTTTGTCAAACTCTGAGTTCAAATAAGTTTAAGTGGTCCATTCCTAGTAGGAAATTTGGACTTGGCTATTGGTGGTTGCTGATATCTTGTGTAGGTAGTCTTCTTCTCCGCGTTCATGGAGAAGCCTTCGCGTTGGTGGAGCTAATGGGTTTGCTGAGCTCCATATTGTTAGATTGAGACATGCATTCATTGATTGAGTAATGGAATTGAGGCTTATTTGTCTTTGAGTTTGCTGGATGGGCTCTGCGATCACAGAGTAGTTTTTATACTTGGACAGTTTTAAACTCATGAAATACCACTTTTAATCCATTTTTTACTTCTAAGCTTTTTGGTGCAATTTCAGAGAATGATATCGAAGATTCTCGATGGGTAAGTTTTTCTAACACTAAACTAACCACTTTGTATTAGACTTATCTTGATTTTGTCTTTGATTTCATAAAATTCAACACCAAAAATTAGGGATGTTAAGACTATGTTTTTGAAACATTAACTACTGATTTCTTATTGAATTTACGTTTGATTTTAATGATATTTTCTCCTATGAACTCTATTTTTCGAGTAGAACATGATTCCAAAATCAATTTTCAAATTTGGGACTTTTGAATTTTAGCCCTAATTTTGACCATTTTTCCCTTAGCCTAAATTATGCCAATATGGTATCAAAATGAGCCTGTTGATGCGTAGTATCTATTTTTGATAGTGGTCAATCAATTCATGTATAATTGGGAGGTTTAGGTTGATTGAAAGCTTGTCCGAGTGCAGTTTTGATATCGAGGTATGTTCACAAACCTTCTTGCGATTGGATTTGAGTTGCTGAGCATGCATATGGGATACTTATGAAATATAGATTGAATTCTGATCGAGTGTTATGATATGATTCACGTTTTAGGAAATATGAGGTTAGTTGTGAAGAATATTGAGAAAATGGCAATCCTATTATTTAATTGACGTGAAATCATGTGTTTTGAGTTTATTAGGATAACATTATTATAGTATGAGACTTAAGATAGTTTTGGGTTAATGCTATGACTAATTGATGATTAGTGTGACTAGCTAAACATTAATGAGCCCATTTGGGGGATTTGTGGAGTTTGTTTCATTGATATTTGGTTATTTGTGAGTTCGTGATGAGATTGGACATGGTACAACTATAAAATTTTGTACTCCATTGTTGCATTGGTATGCACAAATCTTATATTGACTAGTTTCATTGGTATGCATAGATTTTATACTCTACTGTTGCATTGTTATGCATATATCTTATACTGGATGGAGTTCATTGGTAAGTACAGATCATACTTTTGATAAAGTTGCATTGATATTGACACATGCTACATATGGCTGATTGCATTTGTATGCACACATTTCATACATGATAGGATGTATTGTTATGCATGTTCCTCATTATAATTGCATTATTTGAGATATTATGATTCATGTGAGACACTGGTTATGGATTGCGATGCCTTGAGGTACCTCTGATTATGGTATGCAACACCTTACTATCATGACCAAAGCCTAGGGCCTAGATGTGCACTGCGAATGGGGAACCCGAAGAAATTCCAAACAAGCCTCATTCATATCATCACACATCCTTGGTCGTGGAAGCAAGAGAAAAATTACATAAGAAATATAAATAAAGGAAATTGGGACTAAGGAAGAGAGACTCATATTTAAATAGTTTGGATATCATAAGTGAGTTAAAGCTCAAGCATAATACATATTTTGTCCAACAATACCTCTAACATAGAAGTTAGTGGGGGCCAAGACAAGCAACTAGGCTCACGTTCATAGTCAAGTATATATAAAAAGGAAAGATAGTCTAAATACATGGAATAATAACATAGATATTGCCCTCGGACATAAGGAGTCACCAACTAGCTTGATTGCATATCGCTAGCCACGTGAAGGAGGATGATAATCAAATGGAGCTCCGGTTCCTACATGGTGGCATCATGTCGGCATAGGGTATTCATTGGTATGTTTGAATGTACAAAGTATATGGTATTCAATGCAACAAGAGATAAATATCATAGGAAAAATTCATAAACATAGACAATGGATAACATAATATCAATATGGCATGTATGAATGATGATTGAACTAAGATATGTTAAGGAATCATATCCTTATATAGAATTAGATCATGCATAGGAATAGACCATCATCATAGACCAAGTGAGACACTACCAAACTACAAGGCACACCATTCCTTGAATAGTGATTGAGTCTTGCTACCCCGTTAAAAATGCATCCGATGCTTGACGCCCCCTCATCAAGGTGATTGAGAATAGGTATCCCCTCAACAAGGCAATCGGGGCTTGGCACCCCCTTGTCAAGGTGATTGAGGCTTGGCACATCCTCAACAGGTAACTGAACCTTAGCACCCCCTCATTAAGGTGATTAAGACTTGGTACCCTCTCAACAAGGTGATTGAGTCTTGGCACCCCCTCAACAAGGTGATTGACTTGCAACATCAGATACTTTTCATGAGTCAACACATATATAGCATACTTTCATTATCGCAAGGTCATCATATACCAATATTTCCTCTCATCATTATACATCATATGCATAGCATTGATTCATCGTCATGCCATCTTTGTTTCATCTTCATAAAATCGTCATAACAATATCAACTCATAAGACATACATTGGACCTTCAATTCATCAAGAAACCCTAGCCGGATATTCTATCAAACACTTGGCGGGTGCTTAGTGCTAGTGTAAAACTATGAAATTCAAGAGTGAAATCATGCTGGAAAATCCATTGTAAAACTATTAATTCACAACTTGCAATACCCTCAACCAATATACATCAAAAGCTTTCATCAAATCCAATATTAGATCCAAGATTTAGAGCTCAAAACATGCTAAAATGACCATACTTTCATGAACTCAAATCACTTTTCAATAAATTTCTTAATATACAAAATCCACATGTAAAAATCAACTTTAAATCATGCAATTTAAGCAAAAAGGAAGGTTAGACACCATGGGTGGAAGAAACCCAAGAAAGAAACCCACATACCTTAGCTTGGACATGAACTGGGTGAAGATTGGAGATGGAGACTTGAAGCTTGAAGAAGAACCTTGAAGAAATCCTTAATATTGGTCTTATGTTTTGGGACTTGAATTTAGGTTGGAGTATAAGTGTAAGGGTTTGAGAGTATATTTGGGAATGTTTTGGATGATATGAGGGTGAAATAATGCTAAGTAAAGGTAAAAACAAGTCTAGGAACACTTAGGCCCAAGACCCAAAAGCCTTGGACCGAGATATAAATAACTAGTGACAAAAGACACAGGTCTACAATGCGGACTTGTCGCGGAGGCCAAATTAACACATGTCCGCTATAGCTGCATGTCAAGGTACTGTCATGGATCATCTCTAAAATTAAAATTTTGGAGATTTGAAATTGTGATTCGATTGCTCTAAAATCTTGGTTAAATCCTCCTCCCCCTAATTTTGACCACCTAAACAAGAATATGAAGCTAAATTTTCGATATCACGCATGGATTTTGAGATATACAGAATTTAAAATTTTTGGCATTTCGAGGTACATTTTGGGCACTTTTTGGGGTCATTTTTCATATCTTCCCCTTGGAAACATTCATCCCTGAATGTAAAAGAGATGTACAAGACAAGAGTGATCATAATCAAGATAGCCCCAATAAGAATGCAATATTACATTTAAAACACCATTTTCAAAATCTCAACATAAGTGTCAAAAATTGTCATAAACTTCTCAACTTGAACATGGATGTATGCAAATGACATAGGGGCTGAAACATAAGACTTGAAATTATAAGAAGGGGTTCAACATGTTATCATAAGCTTGACTAGAATGAAAGAGGTATGGATATCACTTTACCATGCCCACTACGGCTCTTTGAGAGACACTTTCAACTTGTTAATTCTTTCAATGAGGCCTTGACCAACACTGCATCAATATTTGTCAACTTCTTCACTCATCCATCGAAACCTCCACTAGGACCTCCTCCTAAATCAACTTATCCTCAATATCACCCACCATCTCAAAGGGTCCTATAGCACTAGAGCCACTAACACATCTCCTCAACCTAGAATCATGAAGAACCAAGCAAACCATAATCATATCCCTAGGAAAATCCATCCATATGCAACCTTACCAACTTCCTCTATACTCTAAAAGGACTCACAATAATAACTCATTTGTTAACCTTAACCACACCTATTCCACTTGTTGTAACAAACCACCATCTCCCCCTTGTGACATAACCTCCACTCTACCATCTTTCTACCCAAAACTTCCAATACTAATAAGGAGGAATCAAGGTCTTGCTTAAACTAGACCTCCTCAAGTGAAGAAGATTGAAACCAACAAGAACACTATACTACCATTCTCTACTTCCCTCGACCTAACTTCCAATCTAACCAACCGGACCACACTAGCTCCTCTTTGCCACCATTATCCACACATACTAGACTACTTGGATCACCAACTACATCACTAGCCCTACTAGAGAAACTAATGCACACTCATACCATAATCCTTAAGGAGCTCTAACCACCTCCTTGCTATCCACCATTCACACTCATCTTATTTAACAAATAACCTCTCATTTTTAAGACATGCAACACTACTCCGAAATGATGCACAAGATCTAAATAAATTAATACTTAATTACTGGAGGTCACCACAAACATGTTGAGGTAGGGTTTTAAGACCTAAATCATATAACCTGTAAACATAACTGGTGCATAAGCCAACCAAACAACTCCACCAGTGTTAATAATGCTCAGTTGGGGACAAAGATCAAATCAAAGATCAACCTTAGTAAAAGCGACTAACCTATTGTAGTAGTCCAAATGGATCAACCATCCTAAACCATCATGTTACAACCTTATGGGTTCTACACTTATTGGAAATATGCTATACAAGTAGCCAAGCCTCTCCATGACCCCCAATCCATCAAACTAAGTTCAACCAAGATCACAAAACAAGACTTTATACAATAAGAACACAGGGCAATCCTTTGAGATCAATTGAACCTTAAGGCAAGAATGGACCTACCCTTTTGTTACTATTTAACAACTTCCCACTCAAAGACAGGTTCACTAGGGAGTTGGAATTAACTCCATGGGTCCTACCACCAAAAGAGACACAACATGCATTCAACTATTCAATTCCAAGTACAACATCAAAATCCACCAAATCCAACAAGCCATCAGGCAAGACCTAATGCAATATAAACATGGAACAATACCTATGGACCTTTTGGCAATAATATACCCAATCAAGAGGTCATTACCGAAGGTTCACATAATAACTTGGGGCACACAAGAAGCTCGCTAACAACAAAAGGAATAAAGAAAGAGATAATAGCACACCGGCCAAAACTATGCACACACATCTAAGTCAAGGAAACTTCAACAAACCTTACTTTGCCTTCCTCTTTGAAGCAACACGATCAACTAGAAGAGCAAAGAACATTTATTAAAGGGGAAAAGACTTATCTTACTTCTAGAGCATGACATAGAACATGAATAAGGAAAATATTTTCTAAAATATCACATAGACTCGTACTCATGGTTGTGGTGCACAACACAACCATGAATAAGACTTTAGTCAACATGATATGTTGGACTCCGAGGATCTATCAACCTGGTGCTCTGATACAATCTTTGTCACGACCCAAGCCTAGGGCCTAGATGTGACCAGTGAATGAAAAACTGAACAAACCCCAAACAAGCCTCATTTCCTATCATCACACATCCTAGGTTGCAAAAGCAAGAGAAAATGATATAAGAAACATAAACAAGGGATATTGGGACTATGGGAGAGAGAGTCATATTTAAATATCTAGGATATCATAAGTTAGTCAAAGATCAAGCATAATAGATATTTTGTCCAATAACACGTCTAACATAGAACTTAGCGAGGGCCAAGACAAACAACCAGGCTCACCCTCATAGTCAAGTATACCCAAAAATTAAAGATAGTCATAAATACATAGTACAAGAACATAGATATTGCCCTTGGACATGAGGACTCACCAACCAGCTTGATTGGATATCACTAGCCATGTAGAGGAGCTTGATAACCAAATGAAGCTGCGGTTCCTACATGGTGACATCATGTAGACATAGAGTATGTTTTAGTATATTTGCATGTACTAAGTATGTGGGATATAATGAAACAAAAGATAGACATCATAGGAAAAATGCATAAATATAGACAATTAATAGTATGCTATCATTATGGCATGTATGAATGATGCTTAAAGTAAAACATGTTAGTGAATCATATGCTTATATAGAATTAGGGCATGCATAGGAATAAATCATCATCATAGACCAAGTGGGTCACTTCCCAACTCCAAGGCACACTATTCCTTGAATGGTGATTGAGGATTGATACCCACTCAATAAGGTATCCCAATCTTGACACCCCCTTGCCAATGTTATTGAGGCTTGGTAATCCCTCAACAAGACAACCAAGACTTGGCAACCGCTCGTTAAGGTGATTGAGACTTGGTAACCCCTCGACAAGGCAACCGAGGCTTAATACCCCCTTGCCAAGCTGATTGAGACTTGGCACCTTCAAAACAAGATGATTGAGGCTTAGGACCCTTCAAAAAGGTGATTGACTTGCAACATCATAGATACTTTTCATGAATTCAACACATATATAAAATACTTTCATCATCACAAGGTCATCATATAGCTACATTTCCTCTACTCATTATACGTCATATGCATATCATTGATTCATCATCATGCCATCTCCATTTCGTCATCATATAATCATCATAACACTATGTAACTCATAAGACATGGTTAGACCTTCAATTCCCCAAGAAACCTGAGCTGGATATTTTATCAAACACTTGGTGCATGGGTAGTGCTAGTTTAAAATCGTGCAATTCAAGAGTAAAATCAAGCAAGAAAATCCATTATACAACCATCAATCAATACCTTGCAACACCTTCAAGCAATATACATCAAAACTCTTCATCAAAGCAAAAACCAGATCCAAGTTTTAGAGCTCAAAACATGCTAAAACAACAATACTTTCATGAACTCAAATCACTGTACAGTAAATTTCTTAATATACAAAACCCATATGTAAAATTAACTTTAAATCATGCAATTTAAATAAAAAGGAAGGTTAGGCACCATGGATGGAAGGAACCCATGAAAGAAACCCACATACCTTAGCTTGGATATGAACTTGGTGAAGATTGGAGATGGAGATTTGAAGCTTGAAGAAGAACCTTGAAGAAGTCCTTAAGATTGGTCTTCTATTTTGGGACTTGAATTTCTGGAGAAGTATGAGTCTAAGGGTTTGAGAGGATGTTAGAGAATTTTTTGATGATATGAGGGTGAAATAAGGCTAAGTATAGGTAAATACACGTTTGGAAACACTTAGACCTAAGACCAAAAAGTCTTGGACTGAGATAAAAATCACTGGCAACAAAATACATGGGTTCATGATGTGGACTTATCACAGAGGCCTAATTAACACATGTCCGTGATAACTGCGTGTCGCGATGCTGTCGCGGATCATCTTTGAAGATTAAAATTTTAGAAATTTGATATTATTTTATTTCTATAAAATTAGGGTTAGATCCTTTCCCTCTAATGTTAATTTCCTAAACAAAAATATGAAGTCGAATTTTTGATATCACACACAAATTTTTAGATGTATGGAATTTGAAATTGAGGCATTCTAAAGCATATTTTTAGGCACTTTTTGGGGTCATTTTACTTACGATATATTTTAGTACATGGCCTGCAATGCCCTAGGGTTCTATCTTGTAGCTTCGGCTTGATAGAGGTCTACATAGGCAGATACATGGCCTGCAATACCCCTTGGTTTTATCTTATAGGTTTGACTTAATATATGTGTACATTAGCTCCGTAATGACTGTGATTTAGTCTTATTCATGGCCTATAATCCTATTGCATTGCATCACTTGATCAGGTTACCATCTATAATTACCATTATTCATGACTTTATTCTATTGTGTACTAACTCTTTTGATGTAGGTGATAGGACTTTTCTTTATTGTGTGCATTGTACTTACCGCTACATTATTTCTTCTTTACAGATTGTGCACAGGGTTCAGAATATGGTAGTTGATAATTCCATCTGAGTATTATCGATACCATCTAGATCTCAGTAGCGAGGCTCAAAGTTTGAGTTGTCGTGGACATTTGAGTCGTCCTTATATTTTCTTATCCCTCGGACTATGTATTAGATATTATTATATAATATTGCATTTGCTTTTGAGATTGTTGTATCTATCCTACAGTACAATTTTAGATGCTTTTGTACTCATGGCTCTAGATTTTGGGAGATTTCTTATCACTTTTGAGTTTGTTTGCACTTTATTTATCTTTCTTTGGTTGCAATTCATTTTTTATCATGATAACTACAGTGATAACTATTGTTGTAGGTGAATTTAATAAGGGGTAGATGGTTATCCCAATTTCCTTTGAACTCTAATACATAAGGTCTCAACATAACTTTGAGTGTTTGAATTGTCCCCTCGACTTGCCCATCAGTTTAGGATAGAAAGAAGTACTCAACTTCACCATGGTACTAAGACCCTTTTGAAATGACTTCCAAAAGTGAGATGTGAATTGGGCATCACAATCAAATATAAGGGACAATGGAACATCATGCAACTTCAATAGGTCTTGGATATAGAACTTGGCATACTCTTGAGCACTGTATGAAGTCTTGATTGGTAGAAAATAAGTCATCTTTGTCATTCTATCAACGACAACACAAATGGAATGATGTTGCTTCTGAGTATGAGGTAACCTTACTACAAATTCTATATTCACATCTTACCACTTACAAGTTGGGATTTCAATGTCTTAGGCTAGGCCACTTGACCTTGGACATGTGGTTTTTACTTACTAGAAATTTAGACATTTTGCCATAAACTTTGGTTTGTCCTTCTTCATCCTATCCCACTAATAAACCTCCTTTAGATTTCAATAATCTTATAGGGTCCTAGGTGAAGGGTGTATTGAGATACGAGACTTACAAAATATCATCTCTTTTATGACATCCATATTAAGAACACATAACTACCCTTAACCAACTTCTTCAACTCTACAAATGTCGAATAAAGGTCTTGATTGGCCTTAACTTCCTCTATCAATGATAGTTTGGAGTCTTTTTGCACAATGACACCACCTACATCGCAACCACTCAACTTTACCCCGAAATGAGTAAAAAAATGCACTTCTTTCACCAAATCCTTTTCCATATTCAATGTAAGACACACTACCCATAGACACCCTACTAAGTGCATCAGCAAACACATTAGCCTTACCTAGGTAATACGTCGGACTCATGCCATAGTCTCCTCTAACCTCCTCATTTTCGTTAGGTTGAGGACCCTTTGACTAAATACATATTGGAGACTCTTGTTGTCAGTGAATACATTCATATAAACCCCACAAAGATATTTACTACAAATTTTCAAAGCAAAGACCACCGCCGCAAACTCAAGATCATGGATTGGGCAGTCTTTTTCATGTACCTTCACTTATATTGAAGCATAGATAATCATTTTTTCATGTTGCATCGATAAGGTATACTTTATTCGTGTCAAGAAAATATTTTTTTGGTGAAACATCGCAAAAGTAGTAGTTATCTGCGACTAGTCCGTGATACAGACCTGGTGTGGACTAGATCAATAATTTCCAAAAAATTCTTGTTTTAATCCTAGGCAATTGGTAAGAAACCAATACCTATATATGCAAAAATTCCTCTTTCTCTAGTGGTTTTAGCCCTAAAAACTCACCAAAAACTCTAAAATTCCTCTCTAATCTTCATCAAATTCTCCATCCATTCCCACGACTTTCAAGAAGTTTTCTTGGAGTTCAAGAAAACTAATTCAAGCCCTAATACCTTCTCAAGTCCTTCTTCAAGAAACTTCAAGATTAGGGTATGTAGGTTTCAACCATTGGGTCCTTTAACCCATGGTGCCGAACCTTCCTTTTTTTTTAAACATAAATATGCATGTTTTCAAGATGGTTTATCTATAGGTATATTTTATTATGAATTTAGAGTATAAACCATATTGGGGTTTTATGAAATGTTGTTCAACTATTCATGCTTTGAGCTATGGAGCTATGATCTGTTGTGTGAATTGATTAGGAATTTTGATGTATCTTGCGAAAGGGTATTACCTAGTGATGGTTGGTTGATTTAAATCAATTTTTCTAATATGTCTTCACTCTTGAGTTGCATGATTTTGAACTAACATTACATACCCGCCATGTGTTTGATAAATTGTGTTGTTTAGGATCCTTGAGTCATTGATGGTCTATTGCATGGTTCACAAGTCAAATGACTTCATGATGTTCGTGGAAACAAAGTATATTTTGAAATCATTAAATTATATATGGTTTAACAGGTCTAAGTTGTTTATGAATAATTGAATTCTTATGTGATGGTTTATGTTAAAGCCTACTACATGGGGTTATGAACTATGTAGTATGCCTCACCCTACAGTACAAGGCCAATTCCTACTTGAAGGGGTTATGAACTATGTTGTGTGTGGCACCATCATGTATGAATCAATGCTGATTAATATCTTATTCTCCAATGAAGGGGTTATGAACTATGTGGTATGCCCCACCCTCTTGTGTGATTCAACACTTCATATTATATTATGTGTGTATGTAGGGGTTATGAATTATGGTATCCCTCTACCCTTATGTACTAACCATTGCCTACTAGATAGGGTCATGACCTATGCTATTCCGCTCACCCTCTAGTATAAGGTATTGGATGATCTAATCTTGTCAGTTTATTATGTTGAACAAGCTATGCAAGAATGATTATTTCGATCATGTTTACCTCAAGCATCATTCATGCATTTGCTTATAATTATGCATTTTGATCATGTTGCTTATCCATTTTGGTATTGCAACCTACATACGTAGTTAATTTAAATGTACTAATGCATACTCTATGCCTACATGATGTTATCATATAGGGACTAGAGCTCTATTTGACTATCCTCCTCCACGTGGCTAGTTTGACATCTTGAAGATAAGCTTGGTAAGTCCTCAAGTTTGAGGACACCATCTACTTTCTCTTATTATTTCTAAAATTTCTTTATATTGATATTTGACAGTTATGATGGAGAGCCCAAAAAGTGTCTTGGCCCTCGCTCTATTCTAAGTTTAGAGGTGTTGTTAGAATATCACGATATATTTATGCTATGAGCTTGGCTCCTTATGTTTTATGATATCAAAGGATTCCCTTAGTCTTTTAATCCCTATTTTGACTCTCTTGTTGTTATTTAATTGCTTCCGCAACCAAGAATGTATGTATGATATGCTAATAGGCATATCCCGGGTCACTTTGGGTTCCCCATTTGCTATGTCATGTCTAGGCCGTAGGTTTGGGTTATGACGATGATGTTATTAGACTACTAAGTTGTTAATGGTCCTTTAAATCTAAGACACCGCATCAATTATTATCTTATTCATGGTTGTAAAGCACGCTACAATAATGAACGGGAGGCTGTGAGGTGTTTTAGGAAATATTTCACTTCTTCATGGTCTATATCGTGCCTTAGTTGTAAGGTAAGGCTTATTCACCCTAATGAATATTCTTTGCTCTTCTAATTGTTGATCATGCCACTACAAAGTGGAAGACTAAGGAAGGATCATACACCTATGGGACAATCGACTTACCCCACTTCTCAAGCTCGTCAAGGTAGAGGGGCTACCGAAGTTAAATTCTAAAATGTTATCACCCTATTGGCCTATGCTATGGCTCACCAAATCAACCAAGAGGCCCAAGCCCCTTGTGCTCTCACTTTGACCTTAAAGGTAAGGGACTTTCACTTAGATGAATCCACCAGAGTTCCATGTGTCTAAGGTGGATGAGGATCCCCAAGAGTTTCCTGATGAAGTGTACAAGGTGTTGACTATCATGAGGGTGACTTTAGAGGAAAAGGTGGATTTGGCAGCCTACCAACTCAAATTGGTGGCTGAAACTTTAGTTTGTGCAATGGTAAGTGGAGAGGTAAAATCGTGATGCTATTCCTTGGGAGGAGTTTAAGGCGACATTTCTCAACCAATTCTTCCCTCTTGAGCTAAGGGAGCATTTTCATGAATTTGAAGCAAGGATTGATGAGTGTAAGCGAGTATTCCCTCAAGTTTGACCAACTTAATAAATATGTTCCATAATTGGTTGCCGATTTGAGGTCTAGCATGAACAAGTTTGTGATGGGGGTATTCGATTTAGTGTAAGGAGTATCCTGTCGCTACGTTGATAAGTGATTTAGATTTGTCCCGCCTTATGACCTATGCTAAAAACCTTGAGGAAGAATAACTTAGAAAGAAGATAAGTTGAGAGTCCAAGAGGGCTCAATTTTACAATGATCGATTCCAACAAGGTATCTAGTTTCAAGCCCATAGGTCTTCTAGTGCTTCAAACAAGAGGCTTGCTTTGGATGGAATGGATAAACCAAGGTTCCAAGGTGCCAATGGTGGGATGAGTTTTCCAAAATTCACAAAATATGAAAAGCAACATCATGGCAAATGCTTAAAGAATTCAAGTGTGTGCTATGATTGTGGGAGAGTAGGTCATAAGCTAGTTTATTGCCCTTATGTTCAAAACAAGGGCAAGGAGGGTCGTCCTCAAGGTCAAGGTGGTCATATATATCAAGTTTCCCAATGTGGAAAGGGGTAGGTGAGGCACCTGATGTTGTTATCGGTATGTTAAAGAATCCTTTGGTATTAATATGTATACATTGGTAAGTAGGGGTGTCATTATTTCTTTCATTATTACTTTTGTTGCTAGTGGGCTTCATGTGTGTCCTGAATTGTTAAGTGGACATTTTGGTGTCTACCCTATTGGTTAGAAAGGTCTATGAAAATTATTCCATCGTCATGTTACATTTAGGTCTTGACTTATGAGTTTGTTGGAGTAGATGTAGTGGATTTTGATGTCATTCTTGGGATGGACTGGTTACATAGATATTGTGTCTCCATTGGTTGAACAACTCATAGGGTCAAATTCCAATTTCTTATTAAACTTGTCCTTGAGTGGTAGTGAAGAGGTAAGATCATTTCTTGTCTTAAGGTCCAATTGATCCCTAAGGGTTGCATCATTTATCATCGTATAATGGTAGGAATATTGAGTCTAAGGTTCTTCTTATTGAGTTAATTCTGGTGGTCAATGAGTCCTTGATGTCCTTTCTGATAAATTAAATTTGGAGTAGTATCTTTTGGCGTGGCTAGTATACCAGTTATATCAATAGGTGTCATGAACAGGGTCTTTAATCCCTACATTGCTATGTTATGGTGATCTTTGGTGATGATATGTTTTTTTGTTTCCGAAAGTAAGGAATAGCTTGTGAATCATTTGAGAGTGATGTCATGAATTTCGAAGAAGGTGAGGTTGCTTGCTAATTATGGAAAGTGGGAGTCTTTGGGGTGACAAAAGGGTGGTTGGAGAAGTACATCGGGTGACTAGGTTGGGAATGATGTTGGGTGAAGTTGAGAATGGTTGTGTAGTGGTTTTGATGGTTATGAATCTTGTTTGGTAGAAGAGGTATAGTTAAGCAGGGCCTTGATTTCTGCCTTGATAGAGTTGGAGATCTTGGTGAGGGATGATAGAGTGGAGGTTGTCTCCCAACGGGGAGATGATGGCTTTTTAATGCAAAATAGACTATGTGTGATTAAGGTTGACAATTAGGTTAAGATTTGTAGGTCCTTATATGTTTTGAGGGATTGCAAAGGTTGCAAAAGGATTGGAGTTCTTATGGATATGGATATGGTTCATCTACTTTTCCCATGTGCCTATATTAAGGTGGTGTGTCATGACCTAAGTATTATGGTAATTTTAAAGGTTATGGATGTGATGAGGGATAATTTGGCTTATGGGAGGTTCCTGTAAAAATCTTGGATAGGAAAATGAGAAGGTTGATTGAAAAGGCTATAACTTCCGTCACGGTTCTTTGGAGGAATCAATGAGTTAAAAAAGTCAATAGGGGATCCAAAGTAGTCATAAGAGAGTGATATTCTTACCTAATGTACTCTATTCAAGCCTTAGAGAACAACTAACTCCTTCATGTGATTTTAAGTCTTAAGATTCAGCCTTTATGTCATTTGCATACATTCATGTTTAAATTGGTAAGTTCATGGTGATTTTGACACTTATGTTGATGTTTTTTTGAAATGATGTTTAAGTGCATTGTTGCATTCTTGTATGGACTGAAACTATCTTGCTTACTTCTTTTGTATATGTTTCTTTGAAATATAGGGATGAATGTTCCCAATGGGGAGATATTGAAATGCCCCACATTTGCTTAGGAATGCCCTATATTCCTAATTTCCTTCTGACTCAAAATTGGGGATATTTAATGAGCCCTTCTCATAGCTCGAAAATACCCTATGATACATATTTTCTTTAATATCTCACAGTCTATGCAAAACTCAGTAAATTTGACTTCATATTCGTATTCAGAGGGCAACATCGTGTGTAGAAACGAGTGCCTACAAGGTATACTTTATCCATTCCAAGAAAATATTTTTTTATTAAACTTCGCAAAAAAATTAGCTGTCTGCGACCACTCCGCAATGCGAACCTGGCATAGACTAGTTCAAAATTTTGAAAAAAATCTGTTTTTAATCCAGGACAACTGGGTAAGAACCCAATACCTATATATGTGAAAAACCCTCATTCTTTAGTCATTTTAAGCCCTAAAAACTGACCACAAACTTTCAAATTTCTCTCTTATCTTCATCAAATTCTCCATTCATTCTCAAGACTTTCAACAAGTTTTGTTGGATTTCAAGGAAGCCAAGTGAAGCCCCAGGACCTCCTCAAGTCCTACTTCAAGAAACTCCAAGATTAAGGTATGTGGGTTTCAACCATTGGATCCTTTCACTCATGGTGCCCAACCTTCCTTTATGCATGTTTTCAAGATGGTTTATCTATGGGTATATCTTATTATGAATTTTGCATAAACCATATTGGGATTTTATAAAATGTTGTTCAATTATGCATGTTTTGAGCTACAGAGCTATGATTTATTGAGTAGATTTATTAGGGATTTTAATGTATCTTGCAAGAGGGTATTACCTAGTGATGGTTGGTTGATTTACGTTAATTTGTCTCACATGTCTTCACTCTTGATTTGCATGATTTTGAACTAACATTACACACCCGCCAAGTGTTTGATAAATTGCCTTGTTTAGGATCGTTGAGTAATTGATGGTCTATTATATGGTTTACAAGTCAATTGACTTTGTGATGTTGGTGGTCTACGAAGTATGTTTTTAAATCATGAATTATCTATGGTTTTACTAGTCTTGGTTGTTTATGAATTATTGAATTCTTATGTGAAGGTTTATGTTAAATCTTACTAGATAGGGTTATGAACAATGTTGTATACCTCACCCTCTAGTACAGGGTCAATTCCTATAAGAAGGGGTTATGAACTATGTTATGTGTCGCACCCTCATGTATGTATCAATGCTACTTACAATCTTATTCTCCCATGAGGGGGTTATGAACTATGTCGTACTTCTCACCCTCATGTATAATTAGACACTTTGTATTGTATTATAAGTGCATGTAGGGGTTATAAACTATGACATCCCTCTACCCTCATGTACTAACCATTACCTACTACAAGGGGTTATGACCTATGTTATACCACTTACCCTCTACTATAAGGAATTGGTGATCGAATCATGTCACTTTGTTGTGTTGAACAAGCTATGCAAGAATGATTATTTTCAAGCATATTTTACCTCAAGCATTGTTCATGCATGCCATATTAATATCTTACTTATCCTTTTCTTAT